>JANRGW010040234.1:0-24714 GCA_024733675.1 Psilopsiagon aymara | reverse complement strand
GGTCGGTGAGACCATGGGGGGGGCTGGGGGGGGGGTCGTCGGGGCTGTGAGGGCAGGAGGAGCTGGTGGGGGTGAGGCTGAAGTCACGGCTCCAGCTGGGAATGGGCAGCGGGAGAGGGACCGTGGTGCTGGAGCCAGGAGCTGTGTGCGAAGGGGAGAGATGGGCGGTCAATGGGATGCTCCTGCTCTGTTGCTCCCAGCTATCAGGTGGGGTGCTGGATGCATCCTGTGCCCTCCCCCCCCCCCCCCCCCCAGTGGTTTGGGGCAGCTTCTCCTTTCTCAAAAGAGGAAGGTGGGAGCTCAGGAGTCACCTTTTGTGCTGCTTCCCCGATGCTTCTGCTTCCCCTCTGGTCCCATGTGCGGTCGCTCAGCCCCAGGGCATCGGCATCCACCCCAAGGACCCTCCCGTTGGGACGTTCCTGCACTCCATAGAATCATAGGATGGTTTGGGCTGGAAGGGATCTTAAGATCACCCCGTGCCACGGGCAGGGACACCTTCCACTGGAGCAGGGTGCTCCAAGCCCCTGTGCCCAGCCTGGCCTTGAACGCTGCCAGGGATGGGGCATTTACCACTTCTTTGGACAATGTGTTCCAGCGCCTCAGCACCCTCATGGTAAAGAGCTTCTTCCTTGTATCTGACCTGAACTCCCCCTGTTTCAATTTGAACCCATCACCCCTTGTCCTGTTGCTAGAGTCCCTGATGAAGAGCCCCTCTCCGGCACCCCATGGAATGTCCCCATCCCTCTGTCCCCATGTACCCTGTGGCTGGGGCAGGACGACGACGTAGCTGGACAGCCGGACGTCGCAGGCTGTCCCGCACTCCAGCGGGATGGGGTAGCGATGGAAGTGGTGCAGCATCTCCACGATGGAGGAGAAGCGGAGATGTTGGACGCGGCACTGGCCCCGCTCCGTCAGTGCCAGCCGCAGGTGCTGCGGGGAGAAACACAGACCTGTTACCCTTCCACCAGCTCCATTGCTGGAGGAGATGATGGGAGACACGGGGATATTTGGGGTGAAGGGGGACAAACGGCCTTGACATGATGTGCTGCATCCCCAGTGCCTATATCACTGCATGGATTTTTCCCCCCCCCGGAATGGGTATGGGTTCATCAGCCCCCAGCAAACATCAGGACAGGGACCACATGGGAAGAGCATCTCCATGGGGTGGGATGATGGGACATGGACCACGCTGCGGTGGGGATGCTCCCCAATGGGCTCCTGCAAGATTCCCGCCCCCATCCCATCCCCTCTCCACCTGTACCTTTGCTCTGCCCTGGAAGTTGAAGGTGAGCACGTACTCGCCGCGGCGCGTCTCGCTCTGCCGCACCAGGAAGACGCCGTGTCCCTCCAGCCCCCCCACCTGCACCAGGTGAGCCGCCTTCACGCGGGAGATGGGCCCATGGAACCAGGGGCAGGAGGAGAGGAACTGCTCCATCTTCGGCCCCACCGCCTCCCCCGGGGCCCCCGGTGTTGCCCCTGCTAGGGCATAGGGATGAGTGTCCCTGGGAAGCGGGGACCCGCTGCCCATCACCCCCATCCACCTCCCCTCTGCATATGGGGATGCTCCATCAGCCCCGCCAGCCATGGCAGGATGCAGAGACACCCCCCCCCCAGCAAGAGATGCCCCATCCCCAGGGTGTCCCCGCTGCTCACCTTGGCTCTGGGTGTCCGTGCTGGTGGTGGGGCTGGCGGCTGCAGGATTGGGGTGCCAGCACGCCAGCAGCTCGGGGTCACCCGCGTCAGACCTGCCGGGATGGGAGAAGCCAGGCTGAGTGCTGGGGGACACGGAAGGGTTGTCCCTATCCCCAGGCTTGGGGACCTCTATCGGGAGCTTACCCCCTGCGCGCACATTCCCGGATCTCGGCGGTCCAGGAGCTGAGCTGCTGCTCGTCCCCTGCCTCAAACAGGATGTCGGTGGCGTTGGTGACCTGGGGGACATCAGAGAGGGACATGAGAGGGGGCTTCAGGAAGAGAGATACATGTAGAGACCTCAGAGCAGCTTCCAGCATCTGAAGGGGGCTTTCAAGGATGCTGGAGAGGGACTGATTCTTCATCAGGGACTGTAGCGATAGGACAAGGAGTGATGGGTTTGAACTTCAACAGAGGAAGTTCAGGTTAGATCTAAGGCAGAAGCTCTTCCCTGTGAGGGTGCTGAGGCGCTGGCACAGGGTCCCAGAGAAGCTGTGGCTGCCCCATCCCTGCAGTGCTCAAGGTTGGACACAGGGGATGGAGCACTCCGCTCCAGTGGAAGGGGTCCCTGCCCGGGGCAGGGGTGGGAACTGGAGGAGCTTTGAGGTCCCTTCCAACACAAACCAGTCCATGATCCTATATTCAAATCCCTCCCGCCCATGCTGGGCACCAGCCCTGATCCCAGCGGGTGCAGAGCATCCCCCATGCACTCTTCCCCAGTCCAAGGCTGGGAAGAGGAACTGAAATTTGGCACAGGAGCTTTCGACAGCCTCATGAGCTCCAGAAGGTGGGAAAAGCCTCGGGGTCGGGTGTGCACCCCTCGTCTGGTCCTTACCTTGAGGACGAAGGTGTGCAGGTTATCGGGCATCTCGAGGCGCGTGCACCTCCGCACCTCCTGCACGGCGGAGCAGGCAGCCTGCAGCTTTGGCTTGGAGCCCTAGGGAGGGTAACACGATGGATGAGCTGAGCCCCAGCACCCGGATCCACCCTCAAGCATCCCACTGCACTGCTGGGACAGGGCTGAGCCTGCCAGGAGCCACCCATGGCACCGCAGACAGCAAGGAAATACCCGGCTCTGCTGGGTAAAACCTCACCAGTATGGAAATACCCCTTGTGGCATGGAAATACCCCACATGGCACTGCTGGGACACCCTGCACAGAGTGGGACCCATCCTGGTATCAGCAGCAAAGGGATGGGTGGAGGAGAAGAGGGAGAAGGGGGTTCCAGCATGGCAGCATGGTTCAGGGATAGTGAATGCACCCACAATGGGGAAACTGGGGTGCAGGCAGAGAGCCCCTGCAGATGGGTGCAGGGGTCAGCGGCTGCTGACACAGGCACATGACAAAGTGCTGAGCAAATACTTCCACAGAGGTTAATAATACCCATCCCGGCAGCTTTCGGTTCCTCTCCTGCCCAGCACATTCCCTGTGCCGGCAAGTGAGGCTGCGGCACGTGGCACCCACCAGCCACCACTGGGATCGGGGTGTATCCGGGGTGCCAGGGACCATCCTGAGTGCCAAGACCCCTGGGGGACCCCTGCATCCCAACCCCTCCATGCTCATCCCTGTGGCCAGACCGAAGCCACATTTAAAGCGGCTGGAAGTCTGTGGATGGACAAAAGGATGGGGTACGATGCTTATCCGGCCTGGAGAAGAGAAGGATCCAGGGAGACCTTAGAGCCACTCCAGTGCCTAAAAGGGCTACAAGAAACCTGTAGAGGGGCTTTGGACAAGGGGTGTAGGGACAGGACAGGGGGAATGGCTTTAACCTGCGAGAGGGGAGACTGAGGTGAGCTCTTGGGCAGAAGCTCTTCCCTGTGAGGGTGCTGAGGCGCTGGCACAGGGTCCCAGAGAAGCTGTGGCTGCCCCATCCCTGGCAGTGCTCAAGGTTGGACACAGGGGATGGAACAACCTGCTCCAGGGGAAGATGTCCCTGGATGAGCTTTAAGATCCCTTCCAACCCACACCAGTTGGGACACTATGAGGATGCCAGGCTGCCCGATGGCATTTGCCAGCCAGAGTGCTCGAATCCCGCTGCAAGCTTGTGATACTCACAGCAAACCCACCCCACCACATCCCTGACCACCTGCACGACACCAAAGGGGGTCCCCAGCAGGGACCCAGCACTCGAACACCCAACCAAACCGTATTTAGTTGCTCTCTTTTCCTCCATCCCCCATCCCTCCTCCCTCCCTCCACACTCTCAACTGAGGACTCAGTGTACTTTGAGGCCGGAAACGCAGCACGAGAAGGATCAGCCCTTATCAGCACTGAAAAGAAAGTTCTTAGAAGTCGCTCATGCACCGGGGTTGGTGCTACCGCAGCAGCTCACGGCATCCTCAGACCCATTGGCGACAGTGATTGCAGCTGCAATCACTGTCACCAATGGGGCTGAGGATGCCGTGAGCTGCTGCAGTGGCATCAATACTTCATCCCGAAGACCATCATTTTCCTGCCATCCTTGGATAATAACAATGCCCTGTGCAAACTCCAGCAGGGAGAAAGCAATGGGGTTGCCCATCCTGGCTGCTTTCCCACCCTTGGGTTGTGACACTCAGCACGTCCCCAGGCTTGCTGGTGCAGCAGGGTTTTATTGGCACGCATCCCGACCACAGCGCTGGGATCAGCTTCCTGCTTTCCTAGGTAAAGGGGGAATTTCCAGGAAAAGGGAGTTCGGAGAAGCCCCCCGCATCCCTCCCCCGGGATGGTGCAGATGGGGAGCGTGAAGGGAGAAGGAAATGATGCAGCAGAGAGATATGGCACCCGAAAAAGCAGTCTAGCTTCGGAGAAGTGCCTGCCACAGGCACCGTGCGCCTGCCCCCAGCACCACAAGATGCCCGGCTCTGTGGTGGCCGGTACCCAGAAAGGGATTTCTTGGTAAGCAAAACTGCACACTCAACACACAGCGTGTTCACCCAGCACCCACGGGCTGCTGCTCAGCAAGAAAGGTGTCACAGCAGCACCGTGGGGCTGGATGCTCCTTGCTGCCAGCTTGGGATGCTCAGGAACGGATGCTCATGTTGTTCCCCCAGCTCAGCCCCCCTCCCCATGAGCATCATGGAATCACGGAATGGTTTGGATTTGGTTAAGATCACCCAGTTCCAAACCCCTGCCATGGGCAGGGACGCCTAAAACAGGTTGTTCTGAGCGCTGTCCAACCTGGCCTTCAACACTGACAGGGATGGAGCACTTGAAACTTCCTTGAGCAGCCTCTTTCAGCCCCTCACCACACTCACAGTAAGGAATTTCTCCCTTATATCAAACCTAAATCTCCCCTGGTTAAGTTCAAACCCCTTCCTCCCTATCACTACAAAAAAACCCAGCACAAGGTTGGGCACCCCTAAAATCACCCAGGGACATGACACCCCATGAAGCAGCATCCCAGAGCACAGCTGCACTGTGGCAATGCTGCACAGTCCTGGTCCTGACTCCTGGCACGCAAACCTCGCCATCCTGGGATGTGACACCGGTGATCTCCAGCTCACAGGGCACCAGATCCTGCTGCCCTCTTCCCTGCAGGGCTGACAGCAGCCAGGCAATGCTGGGGACATTGAGACACCAATGGGGACAACGATCGCATCGGCTGGAGATGGAGATGCTCTTGGCACCTCCTTAACCACAGTGTTGAGAGGGGATCTGTTGCCCCCAGGATGTGTATATTTGTTCTTAGCAGGGAATACTTCCAGACTTTAAAATCAGGAAGCCTCATCCAGGCCAGCACCATCCCCAGTGCCAGGGCACAGGGAGAAAACCAGAGGACGGATGAAAACACCCCCAGGACGAAATTCCCTCCTGCTCCCCACCCCGAGCATCCCACTGGGGAAGGGCACCCCCTGCACCCATGTCACAGGGAGCACCAGCACAGCACAAGGAATGCCGGCACAGCCCCGTGCACCGGGCATCGTGCCCGGGTTAAAGCGGGGTTTGCCGGCACCTGATGACTATAGGAAGGATCCCGCTCCGGGAGCGCGAGCTGAAGGTCAGACCAAGGTCACAGCTGCCCTGGGGCGTTGCAGGCGCAGAGGAGCCGCTGCTTTTCCGCTCGAGCAGCTCTCACCGCAGCTCCTGGCCCACCGCGGGTACCTGCGCTGCCGCCAGGCCCAGGGGCACCGAGCGCCTTCCCTCATCCTCCCTCCGCTGCCTCTCCCCACTCGCCTTTCCTGCTCCCCCGTGTGGGAAACCTGCTGAGCATTGCGGGTCCCTCCGCTCCCCTCCAAGGATGTGTTGGATTTATGCTCCTTTTTGGAAGCAAAACTCCTTCCAGCGCACTCCCATGTGCTGGGAAGGCTCTTGCCATGATGCTCTGAGCCGCTGCTGTGAGGAGCATGGCCTGGATGCTGCACAGGGGACACTGCAGATGCGGGACAGTGTTCTTCGCTCGGTGCAGAAGAAGGCAGGCAGCTTTCCAAGAATGAGAGTGAAATCACACTGCCACAATGCCCACATCCGGGAGGGCTGCAGCCCAGGTCTGAGAGCAGCATCTCTAGGTCTGACCGGCACCAGCAGGGTGCTGGCATCCACCACTCAGCCAACCGCTGCCGGGTCCCCAAAATGCTGCCACCACCCATAACGCTGGTTTGCACGAGAGGGAGCTGGAGCCATCCACACTTCCCAAGGGATCTGGACAGTGCCCAGGCCCCTGCTGGCAAAGGCGGTGGTAGAACAGCAATGACAGTGGTGGCAGGAGATAATGGTGGTGGTGCAGCGGTGATAGTACTGGCATGGTGATGGATGATGGGAACAACACATGGCAATGACTGTGGTGGCACAGTGACGAGGGTGGTAGCACAGTGATGATGACAGTGGCACAGTGATGACAGTGGTGGTGAGGGGAATGGCATGGTGGTGAAGGTGGTGGCACTGCAATGATGGTAGTGGCACAGTGGTGAACGACAACAGCAGTGGCACAGTGATGATGGCAGTGGCACCATGATGATGACAGTGGCACGGCAATGACGGCAGTGACATGGCCCTGCGCAGAGAAGAGAGCAAATCCTTTGAGAGCGGCGGGAGCTGGTGCTGGCCCCTCCACGTGCGGGGATTTCCCTCCGCTGCTCTTTCACTTCCACTCTGAGTCACACCACGGGACGTGCCACAAGCCCTTGGGCAAGGACCCTGATGGATAGAGGTGAGATCCGTCGCTCCTTGTAAATCCCAGAGCCCACCAAGCGCCCTGTACACAAGGGATAAACCTCAGCAGGAGCTGCAGTGTGCCTGGTGCACAGATGGATGGATGGATGGATGGATGGATGGATGGATGGATGGCCACCAGATCCACAGCACTGTGAGGACCGGATTGTGCTGGTGTCAAACCACATCCTGCACCCACAGGCCCCAGGGAGTGCTGTGAAGTTTCCCAGGACACAGCCTTGTCCCAGGGGAATGCTGGGTGAACTGGACGAGAAACACATCCACCGCTCCGGCACAGGGCAGCAGCAGGGTCCTGCTGGGGGCACCAAGGGTTGTGCTGGAGGGTACAAGGCGTTTGCTGCACCAGTGATCATCCTTGTGGGGTTCCACTGCAGTAATCCCAGTGCTCATCCTTAGGAATGTAACAGGGCACATAATCCTGCTGTTTGGCCTTGGGGAGTTTCCCCATGGTTAAACCCAAAGCTCATCCTTGAAGGCTTTGCACCATGGATGATCCCAGCATGTGTCCTTGGGCATGGTGTCTGCACTGTGGCAAATCCCAGTGTTCATCCTCAGGGATTTCCACCACTGCTCATCCCCATGTTGAGCCTCACAGCATTTATCCTCCAGTAATCCCAGTACTCCGTGAGGTCCTCCATTCTAGTGCTGAGGACAGGGTCTGGGATCCCATTGATTCAGGCTATTTCCCTACACAGCCCCAGCCTCTCATGTTCCTCCTGCACCCCAAATCAACCACAGGGCCCCCCAGAGCTCAGCTCAACCCCTTAAAGTACTTGGAGAGGACCCCAGTATGGCACATTCCTACCCCACCACCTGCATGAACCTGTTCACTCTGAAACCTACTGACGGCAGCAGTGAGCACCACCATGGGGCTGTGTTCTGGGCTTGCGGAACTGGAGGTAGGAGGTTTTCTGCCTCTATTAAGCAGAGAAACACAAGAGGTGATCCCAGAACCCAGCCGTTACTCCCCCAAACCCTCCCCTCTGTACATCCAAAACCCCAGCGCATCCTCAACCCACCAACATCAGAGGCACAAAAGAGTTTCCAAGACACCCCATCCCCGAGCATCCCCACAGCCCACAGCCAGGACAGAGCCATCCCCGAGGGGACCAGGCTCAGCGGTGACAAGAGGCACCGTTGTGCCAGCCTGAAGCACTGGCTCGGGGGTGGCCAGGGCACAAAGCACCTTCTGTTCCCATCCTCAGCGGCTGCAGAGTGGGAAAACACAGCCCAGACCCCATCAATCCTGATGGAAATAAACCTGGGACACTGCAAAGCACATCCCAAGAGCCACTGGGTAAATTCATACCCATGGGGAGGGATTTGGGGGTTCCATATAGAAACCCCCACCCCATCCTCAGGCC
This sequence comes from Psilopsiagon aymara, assembly GCA_024733675.1. Classification (NCBI taxonomy): domain Eukaryota; kingdom Metazoa; phylum Chordata; class Aves; order Psittaciformes; family Psittacidae; genus Psilopsiagon; species Psilopsiagon aymara. The sequence continues at coordinate 16,510 of JANRGW010040234.1, read as the reverse complement.
TGATGGCCCTGCTTTGTGCATTGATAAACATGCACTAAGAGACACAGACACCCATGTGAATGAGTCAACATTCCCTCTCTGAAACCTTACAAACCACCCCAAAACCAGAGAGCCCAGCGGCTCGCATTCACAGCAGGGATTGGGAAGACGAGGGCTATAAACAGGATCTGTAAACAGGCAGCATTTGCCAGCCCCTTTCATTTGTGTCTTATTTTAAGCCAAACTCGCTTCCAGCGTGGGCTGCTTTAATAATTTCCTGGAATAAACAACAAGCATGGAAAGTCAACAAGGTGCCTGCATACGAGCAGAGCCGGCTGCAGCTGGGGACTGAGTCACCCCCAAAACCCAGCTCCAGAGGGCTGGGAAACAGGGGGTATCGAGCATGGACCCCACAGCATCCGCAGGATGTGCCAGGATCACCCCAAGGTTTTACATTACCCAAGCATTTTGTATCACCCAGAGGGACATTTCCCTGCACACCCCCCAGCCTTTCACGTGCCTTCTGCACCCCAAATCCACTGCAGGGCCCCCCAGGCTCAGCTCAGCCTCTTGAAGCTCATTGGGGAGGACCCTAGGGTGGCACATTCTCACCTCGCTGCCTGTGTGAGGGGCCTGTTCACTCTGAAACCTACTGACAGCAGCAGTGAGCACCGTCCCGGGGCACCCCCTTGCTCTGCCCAAATGAATGAAATAGATCTTGCCCCAAATGCTTCATTTTTAGCATAATCTCAAGGCAAGACTGAACACCATGATATCCATCAGGCATCAGCTGGAGCCAGGATCAGCTGGGAGGAGCAGGGAACCCTTCCAGGCCCTGTGCAGCCTCTCACCAGTATTTACCTTTGAGACAAGCAGCGCTCAGCCTTGAAACACCCAGAAACGACCACATCCTGGGCCGTGAAAAGAACGAGAAAAAAGGTAAAAAGAGACAACCACCCAAAAAAACACCACCGGGCATCACATGCTGGATGCCAGGGCTGAGTGGGACCCAGCACCCCCCAGCACCCCGCATCCCCAGCTGCGGGAGGCTTGGGTACAGTCCCTGAGCACTTTCCCAGTCCCTTTCCTTGTGATTCTCTTGATATCCCCATGTTTTGCTCATACAGGACAAGGGATAATGGTTTTAAATGAAAAGTAGATTTAGACTAGATACAAGGCAGGAATTTTTTACAATGAGGGTGATGAGGCACTGGAATAGGTTGCCCAGAGAGGTGGTGGAAACACTCAAGGTCAGGTTATACAGGGCCTGAAATAATTGAAGATATCCCTGCTCATGGAAGGGGGATGGAGCTGGATGAGCTTTAAGATCCTTTCCAACCCAAACCATTCTATGATTCAGTGATCCTCTGATTGCCTCTGGTGCTCTCCTTCCTGAGCAGCTCTGCAGCATCCCTGAAAGACAGCCAGACCATGAGCATCCACGTGCTGGCAGGCAACAAAGCATCACTGCCTTAAGCATGGGGATCACAGCAGTGGGATAAACACTCCACCAGCAACAGCAGAGTGGACTTTTAAGGATGGGGTTAAAGTGAAAGGAAACCCCCTGAGCCCCTCTCCTCCAAAACCCAACAACCCCAGCACCGGGGAAGCAGCAGGTTGGGGTTGCTCCATCCTGCACCCATCCCCTCACAACCCAACTGAGCCCCATCCCAGCAACACGGTTTCCAAAATAAGAAACTCTGCTCTTCAGCAATTAGCACCAGGGCTGTGGTTAAGCTGCTAAAAGTGTTTTTTCCGTGCATGACCAAGGATGGAAAAAGTTGTGGTTAATAAATGACAAATAACCTTTTGTCTCATCGCGCTCCCACCCTGCGATACCCAAACTGAAAAGATTGAGGGGGGGGGGGGGTGTAAATACAGAGAAACTCACCACCAAAATCTCACCAAAGCAGCTGAAAGGATGCCCCAGCCCTTTGCCTTCGAAGAACAGTGAGCAGCACAGCACCGAAAGCAAAGCCGGGGATGTGCTGCTCACCCTGCTCTGCAATGAAAGTCTGCGGTGGGTTTCGGTGCAGCTCCAGGCACTTTTGGGTGATGTTTTGCCTTTCCCAAGGGAATCACAGTACAACCAAATCCCTCAGCTCTTACCCCATGGTGGGTTTCTTGGTTTCAGCCCTGAGGATGCCAGGAGAAGGATGCAGTCCCTTGGGGACAAAACCCGAGGAGATGCCAAGAGAGGGATGCAGCTCTCTGGCCACCCACTATCCAGCCGCCAAGGGATGATGCAACAGGGTTGCTCTTGGACAGAGGATCAAGGCAGCAAATCCCAGCCTGGGATCAACATTTTTATGACAACAAAGACAGAAAATAAGATGCCGTGCAGCCAGCTCGCCCCTGGGCAAACCATGGGGACAAGGGTAGGAGCACACGTGGTCCAGTCTGCTCCAGCTCACAGGATGGAGGACACCAAATGAGATCCAGACTGACATAAACATGCTCTTCCCTGGGCCAGGGCAATGACGGGACACTGAGATGCTCCCCATCACAACAAACCCTTTCTCATGGGGCACCCGTTACCTTCAGGCAGTGGGTGCCCTGCTCATGGTGACCATTTTGCGTTGGTTGTTTCTGCAGGAATAGAGGAATGAAGGAGCTCATGGTGCTGCAGCAGCAAACAGGGCATTTGTGCACCAAACTGGGTACATCCAGTTTTTAAGCATAATTGTAGGTCACTAGTAAGAGGAAACATGTTTTGGATTTGAAGCAAAGTGCTGTACTGCAAAAGACAGGGATTGCTCAAATCCCTGCCTGGGATAGGGATGCAAACACAGCTGCTGCTGGGGTCCAGGCTTCCCATAGTGTGGCCTCTCCACCCCTGAAGACATCTCCCGCTCCACCTCTGCCCCTCCACACATCCCCACTGAAACACTGAATCAATTCCAATTGCTCCTGCAGGCACAAAGCAGCTCCAGGAGGAGCTGGAAAGGGGATGGGGACCTCAGCACTGGCATGTCCCTCACCCTACCTACACCTGGTCCCAGCCGCTGTGAATGGAAGCCCAGCGGTGCAGGACCTGCTTGCTCAGGAGGTGGCAGTTCTCAGAAACCAGCTTCAGGTGAAAGGAAGAGGAAAAAGAGAGAAGAGAAATGAAGAGAAAAAAAAGGAAGTCAAAGCAGTCCCACACTGAGCAGAGATAAAAATACTGCTCCTGCGGCCACGGCTGCAGACGAGCCATGACACAGGCTCCGTGGGTTTTCTCCGGAAGGAGGCTTCCCGGCTTGTCTCGGCGTGCCATCGATTTACGGGATGCACTGGATTTCATTAAAATGCCATAAAGAAACCAGCGCAAATGCAAATCCCATTTCCCTTCCCCTTTCCTGTAAAAACATCTGGTCAACAGAAACGGCTCGGGATGCTTCCGTTGCAAATCACGGTTTTTATGGAGCTTAGGGCTTGGCCATGTAAAAGGCACTTGGGGCTGGGGCTCAGCTGATGAACAGGGCAGACCCGAAACCCTGCAGGGGCTGTTTTGCCAGTTTTGGCTTCAATTTGTGAAGGTAGAGAGGCCTCAGAGCAACCCAAACCTACAAGCGATATGAGAATAAATAGTATGGTTGAGGAGAAGGTCCTTAGTGCTTCCATGGAAAGCGAGTGATGCCCTCCTCTAGACATCACAGAATCCACCTGGGCTGCACACATAGGACCATACCCAGGGTTTCACTGGCTTTCCTGTGCACATCTATATATGCACCCATACATATAAGCACTATAGATACCCCGATATCCAGGTGTCCCGAGCCCAGTGGTGCCCTGCAGTCAGCCAGAGATGTACTCCCAGGAGAGCTCCACATCTAGGCATCTCCAAATCCCTCCTTTGCAACATCATTTTTCCAGCGCTCGAGGGAAGAAGGAACGATGCCAAAACCAACCCAGCAGCAGCTGCAAGCATGGGAATGTGCGCTGCTCCCTCTGCCCAAAACCCCATCTCATCCTACTGAAGCTCCAGTGACATGACAGGGAATGGGATGCCCGCACTGGGTCCGCAGGTGGCACTCACCCCTTCACCCAGCACAGCACTGGCCACCCAAGCAGTAAATGGGATTAGAACCCTTCAAAGCACCCTGCTCCCTTTGATGCCGGGCACGTTATGGGATTAGGCTCAAAGGCCCCATTGAAGTGCACCAGGGAGAAAGTAGGGGGGGGGGCAAAAGATAAAAGCTGCCAAAAGCAGAATGAGGGAGCAGAGGCCAAGCCATGGCCACTTCCTGCAGGCACCCAGGTCATTGCAAGGTGTTAAGTATTGGGGGGCTTGGCTTGATGCTGTAAAGCCATGAGGTTGAGCTGAATTTCCATTTACACTGTAATATCTAAAAGATCTGGAGGTCTGCAGATGGACAGTGGAAGGTGTCCCTGACCATGGCAGGGACTGGCACTAGATGAGCTTTAAGGTCCCTTCTAACTCAAACCACTGATTCTACGACCAACAGCATCATCAGATGAGGAACAGATCCACAACATGGGCAGTAGCAAAGTCCTGTGAGCATCGTGGGGCAGAGCATGGAGGTGAGGGGGCTCTCTGCATCCTTCTCTAGTATTTCTTTGCAAGTAAAAAGAAAGCAAAAGAAATCACCAACAAGCTGCTCTGTTCCTGCTCCTCTCTTTGCCTATCGCTGGGTTTGAGAAGTGGGACCCAGCAGCACTGTGGGGGCTTTCCACCACCCCCAGAGTCCAACTACACTTAGTGGAAAAGGGGCTGGATTGAGTGTGCTGTAAAGGAGAGAGGATCTGGCCCTGGCCCAGTTAATTAGAGAGCAAGGACCCACCCTGAGAGTATTTGCACAGGAAGCAATTTACTGTGGAGACTCATGAAATCCAGTGAGGAACATCCCCCCTTCTGCAGACCTGGCTGAGAAACAGCGTCCCCCGCCTCATGGCGATGGGGTCCCACCAGGAAATCTCTGTGGGATGGAGATTTGGAGCAAACTGCAGGGAATAACACTGCAGAGCACTGGGTGAACTTGCAAATGGCTCGTTTTAAATGCCTCCTGCCCGTGGGTCAAAGCAGCCAGGAGGAAGAATGTGCTCGGTGCTAAGCTTGCTTCCCAAGGGAAGTGGATGGGGGAAATAGAGGAAAAAAAGGAGGGGGGGGGGAAGGGAAAAAGAAAGGCAAAAAGCAGTATTTGTAAGCACCAGGTTCTGTGGGCAGGCAGCACACAGTGGGATGCTTGTCCTCTGGGTGGTGGCAGGCACAAGTGGGTGCCCAGGAAGGCCCAGACTGCTGAGCACCCTGCATAGGGGAGAATCCCCTTGCTTGGCTTTAGTTTCAGTTCCACAAAGCCCCAAGGGGAGGTCTGGGCAAAGCCACTGAGGATGTGAAGGAGCAAAGCTGGCAGCAGCACACGAAATAACATCAGATACCTCCTCCCCATCGGCGAGGCTGCTCCTTGCGGCATGGTCCAACATGCCCAGCACCATCCTGGTGAGCCATGTATGGACCACGCCAGCACACGGTGATGCTGCCTAGGAGCATCCTCAAAGGACTCAAAGTGATGCTGTTCAGATCCAGACCTCCCCATGCCCGTGGATGGGGACACACACTCCTATGGGAGCAAACAACTGCAACCAAACGACACGACGGAGCAAAACCAGCTCTTACTTTCAGACTGTACAATTTTTGGTGGTTTTGCCTTATTTTTTCTTTCTAATATCTAATATTGGAGTCCTTTGACAGAAACAGCAGGAATTCAGCCAGCTGCTCCCTGGCCCCACTGCCACAGCAAGCAGCAAACACAGCCCAGAGGCAGGAACAAGGCTGCAGCTCTAGCAGAGGTTTCCTCCTTCCGAAGCACAAGTTTAGTCATCAGAGTTAAACGAGCACAGACAAAAAGGGGAAAAGAGGGAAAACGCAGCCCATGATGCCTGCGTGGGACCTGCCATGGGCAGGAACTGTCTTTTTAAAGATTAAACTCCCCTTCTCCCCCCGCATCGCTCCCTGTTCGCTCACATCCTGCATCATCTCAGCTCCAGCCAGCCTCTAAACACCACGGGAGCTCCCTGGCTTAGCCAAGAGCTGAATTTCGAGCTACAGAAGTACTTACAAACCTAAAATTAACCTCCCTTACAGGTCCCATGGGGAGCAGAGGAAGACTCTTCCCCTTCCTTTCCCAGCTTGCCCAGGCGAGTCAATGCCCTGGCTGCTGAAGCCATAGCAAAGCAGAGACAGGGTGAATTTGGGGTGTGCCAAACACTTGTTGGGATGGGTCCATGGGGCTGGGGATGAGTGGGATGGAGGCCACCAGCCTCTATCCTCATCTCACAAAGCAGATGCGCTGCTCCTAGCTGGAAAACTCATGTTTGGGGTCCCAGCAGGGGGAAATGCAATTGCATCTTGACTGACTACAATAATCAGTGCACAAATTGCCTTCAGCACATGGTCACAGCATCTTCCATCCCCAAACACAGGTTCTCCTTCTCAGAGGTCTTAAATAAACTGGGTGCAGCCTCATGTGGCTGCAGCAGAGGGAGAGCAGCAGCAGGACAAATGCATCTGCATCCTGAGCTTGTGCCCAGACACTGCTAATGGTGACAAACCCTTGTGATCAGGGACACAGCATGGCCCTGCTCCTCTCACAGGACATGCTGCTACCCTGGCATCACCCCCCACCCACAGCATCACCCCCAACCCACAGCATCACCCCCAACCCACAGCATCACCCAGCTGATAGGGGCAGGAACCAGCAGGTCCTTACCTTGGGTGGGTCAAAGAGCTCCAGCACGTACTCCTCACCATCAGATGTCCCTGCTCGCCGCAGCACCAGGCGGCAGCGCTGCCAGCGTGTCCCACTGTCCAAGGAGCTCTCATCCAGCAGCCCGTACTTGAGGATCCCCTCCTTGCGCACCTCGGGGGGCTGCTCCCGAGACAGCCCCCACGGCAGGATGCGCTTCCCCAGTCCCGGCTTCAGAGCTGCCTCTGCCACCTCCCCATCCCCATCCGCAGGGAGAGCATCCGAGGAACGACGTCGGAAGAGGCTGCGCCAGCTCCTGCGCAGCTGGCTGAGCGAGAAAGGCCTCCGTGCCTGCCCCAACAGCTCCTCCGAGCTCCAGGACTTGCGGAGCCCCGATGAGGTGGCTTCGGGAGCTCGGCTGGGCTGCTCTGAGCCTGGATCCGTCTCGGCTTTGGTGGCCACGGTGCCTAAGGAGGCGTCCGTGTGGCGCCGGTGCGTCTCCCGGTAATCCCGCGCCGGGCCGGCGGGAAGGATGCGGAGCTGGTTCATGGCGAATCCCTCCTTCACCTCATGGCAGAAGTACTGCTGGAAGAGGTCGGTGAACTGCACCGAGAAGTTCTCTGCGGCCAGGAGGTCATGGTGCGGGTGCTCGGTGGCGAAGCGCAGGTAGTGCCGCGCCAGCTCCTTGGCCGTGCTGATGGCGTGCAGCTCGCAGAACTCATGCCAGCCCCGGGGATGCGCTGGCACAGCCGGCAGAGAGTGCCCATTCATTGCCGTGGCTCCAGCGAGGCGGATGCGCTGCAAGACAGAGCACATCAGCGAGGTCAGGGGAGCCCCCATGCCCTGATGCCTCCCTCCTGTCCCAGCAACCCCTGCCCAGTGTAGCCATACCCCCAGTTCAAACACGTACTGGAGGGCAAACAGCCTGGGGAGCACCATGGTTGGCTTGGTCCCCATCAAAGCCACTTCATTCACCAGGGTAGAGCATGGGATATGCTACAGCCAGTCTGGGGACAGACAGCTTCCCGGTGAGTGGCACAGTGGAACTACTATGGCTCAGCACCCAGCCATGCTGGACAGGACTTGGAGCACGCAGCCCTGCCGCAGCACCTTGCATAGAACCATAAATCACAGAATGCTTTGGGTTGAAAAGGACCTTGAGATTACCTAGTTCTAACCCCGTGCCATGGGCAGGGACAACTTACACTGGACCATGTTCGCCTGTCCAACCTGGCCTTGAATGCTGCCAGGAACGGAGCTTTCACCACTTCTCTGGGCACCCTGTGCCAGCCCTTCAGCACTCTCACAGTAAAGAACTTCTTCCTTATATCCAACCTGAACCTCCCCTCTTTCAGTTTGAACCCATCATCCTTTGTCCTTTTGCTACAGTCCCTGATGAAGAGCCCCTCTCCAGCATCCCCATCCCCACCTGGCAGGGCTGTGCCCCAGTTTCCCCACCTGCGAGGTGGGGTGCAGGCAGGTCCCGGAGCGGGGTGTCTATGGGGCTTCCTGCCAGCACAGCTGCCTGCAGCGGGGACGCCCGCCCGGGCCACATCCGCTCTGCTCCTGCCAAGGCTTCCCAGTGCTGATGGGTTTCCCTCCAGGGACCTATTTCAACACAGCTGATAAAACCGGAGTGGGGGCGGGAGGGGAGGAAATGACAGGAAAAGCTGCAGGAATCCAGGGACAGAGCTGCCTGATCCCTGCGGCTGGGGGGGGATATGGCCACGCTGCCGGCACTGCCAGCCATGAGCATGTGTCCCAGGGGGATGCTCTGCTGCCCACGGGACCATCAGGCTCCAGCAAACCGCGCCATATCTCTGCCTGGAGCAGATTTTGGTGGGAGGCCAATCTGACGGCACCCATGGTTGCCCTGGTGTGCACGGCAGAGCCCGGCAGCGGAGATCCCCACGGGCTGCTTACTGCTGAACCTCGTGCTCGCCGCCGCACTTATCGGGGCCATGCACTCCGCTCAGGCAGGAAACATCGTCCAACCCACCCGGATCCGGCTACAGCAGCACGGGCACCATCACCTCCCCGAAACTGCAGACACCCCGCAGCGCCCGGCTGCTGGGAGGGGAGGAAAAGTGATTGCATTGGTCATGGGGAGGAAGAATTGAGTAGAAACTCCAAGGGTTGGGTGGAAGCGAGCATGGCGACGGTGGAGCTTGTTTGCAGCCAGGGAGGTGATAATGCCGGGAAGCCAACCTCTATCTCTGCCCACCCGCCGCCCTTCCTAGTACGTACCATGAGGTTTCTCAGCGAGGGGAGATGTTATCTGCCCCCCGCCAGCCCCGGCTTCCCAGAAGAGCCGCCCAAGGCTCGGGGCCGGCGCTGGGCATGCGCCCGGTTGTGGCCTGGCCGAACACCCCGGCGGGGCCCCGTCTATCAGCACCGCCAGCCTGCCCTGACTCAGCATCCTCCTGCTTCCTCCCGGCACCCGGGAATCGCCGCCACGGCTGACGGCACCGCCGGCACGCTCCATGGGATGCTCCCTCAAAGCACTGAAGGAAGTGGGGCACCCGCATGGATGGCTCCTCTCAGACATGCGGGGAGATTCCCGAAGCAGGGAATTTGCTTTCCAAGGTTTGGGGCTTGCACCACACAGGCTTTGGGAACGATTTCCAGCATGGGAATAGCTGGGCTTCGCCTGAGCGACGCGGTGGAAGCAGCCAAAGGCCGTCTCCGGTAGCAATGTGCTTTTCCAACTGGCTCGACAATGGGAAATACATCCCCAGTGCTTCCTCCTGCCAGCACAAACTGCAACGCTGCCTTCCTTGCTCCTACCCGGCACACTCCCCATGTGGAAACAGCTCTCCTGGATGAATCCATGCTTGAGCTACTGCAGCAGCATCCTGCTCCTCCACCTGGTTCCATAGGACATGCCCCAGGGATGTGAGTGCCTGCTGATGGGTGGGTTTCTCCCTGCTCCAGCCCACAATGCCTGAATTCTGCATCCAGTGGCTTTAAAGAAGAATATACATCCACATCCCTTATACCTGATACGTTCCTACCAGAGGATCCAGGCCATCCTGCAGGCCAGCACCGAGCCAAGGGACTTGTCACAACAGCTGATGGCTTTAGTTTGCACTGAGTGGGGAGTCCAGCCCACCTTTGACGCACCAGGGGATGGTTGGATGAAGGCTGACATCCTTCCCAAGCACTGGAGGAGCTGTGCATCACCCAGCCAGCCCCATCTCAGGGCTGTTTTGGGGTGCTGGGGGTGTTTTGGGGTTACTGGGCCAGGAGCTCCAGGAAGAGCAGGACAGGACAGACCGGCCACGGGCTGACTTTGATGCGGGCTGGGATGGCGAGCCCCGGCTTGTGCAGGATCCAGCCCGGGAGAAGAGCCGCCCCTGGAGATTCAATTAAACTCTTGCTCAATCTTGTGAGTGTCGCTGTGTCAGGATCGGATCTGGCAATGGGTTATTTGTGCCTTTGAGATGCTGGGAGCCAGCACCCGCTGCTGGAAGGATGAGTGGTTCAGAGGCAGCAGTGCCATGGAGGAGCTGCAGGATCTATCCCACCGCCTTCCCAGCACAGCACAGCCACGCAGGGGGCCATGAGCTGCATGGGAAGAGCACCCTACAGCACCCAGCGCTGCAAACCCAGCCTCAAAGGGAAATGTTATGGCGCAGAGTCCATGGCACTGAGCAAACTCAGCTCCTGCTTGTGCACCGGCAGCCCTGGAGCATGTGCAGCCACGATCCGAAATGAAAGCAGCCCCAGCCCTAGAGCTGTGGGTCTCCACGCCAGCAGCGTAACTAGGAAATGTGATTGATGCGCCGGCTCTCCCAGAAACCGCTGATCCCAATCCGGAGGAGAAGCAGCCGGGGGCATTTTCAGCCCCTTTTTAGAAGCATGAGGCTATTCAGCACTCACCCCCGGGACTATTTTGAGGAGGGAGCAAAGCGAGGGGCTGGGAGACGCCCTCTCCTGCCCCATAGCTCCCTGCTTGCCGAGTGGCAGAAATACAGAGTTCCCACAATCCCAAGAGCAGGAACATTGTTCCTTCCCAGGATGTCCTCCATGAAAAGAACTATTCTGAGCCGGCAGCAGCCTTTCTTGGCACAGCCCCGCACCCTGCTCGTGAGGCAGCTATAAAAGGCTGAGTTACAATGAACAGCACTTCTCAATGGGAGAGCATCCGGTGTGGGGGACTCAGGGGGATGCAGGTCCCTGGGGGAGTTCAGGGGAATGCAGGTCCCCAGGAGATCCAGCCTGACAGGGACGGGCTCACAAGGGCTGGGTGGCACAGAGCATCCCCCCAGGAGGGTGCTGGTGCAGCCCTTCTCTGCATCCTGGTCCCCTGGGAACCAGGGTGGCAGATGCTGCAGTATTGGATGGATGTAATTCTGGGATGAGAGTGCAGAAAGGGACAGTTTGGGGTTGCAGATGCAGCCTCTTAGCAAGGCAGGAGGGTCTGGAGCAGGAGGAGGGGTGGAAAAGGGTCTGTCTGCAGCCACCTGATGTAGGATAAGGGTGGGGACAGAGGGAACCATCCCAATTTCACCCTCCTCCAAGCTGGATCACAACATGACACAGAGCAGCATGGCAATGGAAAGCCCCATGAAGTTTTATTGCTGCCCTTTAGTCAAGCTTCTTCCTTCCAGCAGCCCATGCACCCAGGGCATGGGGACTCCAAGAGAGGCAAGGAGGGTGACAGGGCCCTCCAAAGCAGCACCTACTTATTTACAGCATCACTATAAGGCAGCCAAGGCCATTTGTGCATCAAGCCAGCAGAATCCACAGCAGGAACTGCCCAGCACTCTCCTGCTCTACTCTCTTGGAGCAGCTCCCTGTGGTGGTGTGGATTCTCTGAGATCTTATAGAGGGTGATGGCACAGCACCATCACTGCCTGTAACCCAGTGGCTGTTTCCACACAACCTGAAGGACTCCAGAGTGCCTCAGGAGCTTCCTCCCCTCCCTTCCATGGCTGAAGCAAACCCACAAATGAAAAAGCAGCAGAGGAGCAGGTTAGAGAGATTTTCCATCACATAGCCACAGGGGCTGTGTTTTCTGAGGAAATCAGATTAAAAGCCAGGAGGTTGGGGGGCCCGATTTGCTCTCCTACCCCTTTCTTGCAGGATATGTACACCCCTCTCATTTGACACAAATTGCTCTGTTGAAGGCCAAGGCTGGCCTTAATTTATGGCTCTATGGGCTGAGCAGCATCACAGAGCTCTGGGGACACAGATGATTTAGATCCAGAGGAATTCTGCCCATTTGGCTTCCCCTGATCACTCCTGATCACTGGACAGACAGGATGGACACAGTCCATCCCAAATCCACCTTGGGTCAAATGCAAGCTCCGCGCTCACTTGACCTACAGGAGCTCACCAGCATGAGCCTCTGCTGCCAGCCCTGATCCTTAGAAAGCCTCTGCCTGCCCCTGTTCACCCGAGGGCCCATCACCGTGGCGTCTGGCACCCCGCAGCCTGGTTTATACCATCACGCTCCCCTACACCCGCTGCGTGCAGGGTAAAGCACAGCCATGGGGTGAGCTCTTTCTACAGGGTTTGTTTTGCTGCATTAGATGAATCTCTGCGGTGCAGGAATGGGAGAACCCGGGTGCAGGGAGTGCTCCCACAGGAGCTGCTGATGGGGGTCCCCTGGGGAGCAGCTCAGCCTCCACCAACCCGGCTCTCCCTCCCCACCACAGCAGCGTCCCCAGGGCTGGTCCGAGCCCTTCCTCCTCGCCAAGCCGCGGCAGGACCACAAGCCCCGCCAGCGCTGAGCTCTTGCACTTTCGCTTTGTCTCACCCGCCGGGATTTATCCCAATGCCTTTGTGGCGCCCATCAGCCCTCGGCAGCCCCAGGGGTATGTGGCGGGGGGAGAGGGGGGGTTGCTCTGGGTGAATAGGATGTACGACCCCTCAAAAGCCACCAGCACTTGCACCCCAATCTCTCCAGTGCAATACACGGCGCTGGCAGACCCGCTGCCCCGCGGGCTCTGTCAAAACCAAGGCAGATCTTTTCAGAAGCAATAAATACGTAAAGGCAAAGGAGAAAATAAAATCAATGTTGGGGTTGGGAAGAATGCTCTGAGACAAAGCTCTCCTGCACCAAAAGCAAGTCAAAAAGAAATCCAAGGCATTGATCTAGTCCCAAACAAGCCAAAGTGAAACCTGCCAGTAATGTCATTGGTCTTTAAACTCCAATCCCTGCCAGCAAACAGTGACACGCAAGAGGCAGCAGTGCCAGGTCCCTGGCCAGCCACCTCTTCCTCCAGCTGCTTTTCCTACCTAAGCACAACCCGAAGAGTCCCTGGGCCACCAGCCCACAACCCCGGCACATCTTGAATCAATTTGTAACAACAATATCGAACTCATCCCGGTTTCCTTTACAGTAAATCCCAGCCCAGGCAGCAATGACCCTGTTATTGCTGCTGTGGGAGCCAGCAGGTCCAGGCTCTCTGCGGGTGACCCCCCCAGGGCTTGGCATGAACAGGACTGGGCACGCTGGCAAGTGCAAGGGATGTTGTCCTCCGGTGCATCAGCCTCATGCTCTGAGCCCCCACGCCTGCCAAGCTAGGCAGTGCCTGCGAGCCAACAAAGTCTGCAGGGAGCAGAAAGCCGGAGGAGCCACTTGGCAGGCTCCGGTTGGCACCTCCGCTTGGTGCTGGCAGCAGGCACAGGGGCAAAGGAGAAAGGGGCAGTGGGGTGAGCAGGCAGGGCATGGCCCCCACAGGCAGGGCAGCAGCCCGCAGGGGTGGCTGGGGCTGGTGGGCATCACCCCACATGGTCCTGTGTCCAAGAGGGGCCACCTCCATGGTGGGGGCTGTAAGGGTCTGGGGGCAGATGGAACAGAGGGACAAGGCTGGATCAGGGGTCCCCAGAATAAAGGTGCTGGAAATGAGGGATCTGGGGAGGAGAGTGATCCCAGAAGATGCGGTATTGTGGGGGGAAAGGGTGCTAAGAAGATGGGGATCCCCAGAACTGGGAGCACGCACAGAGGAACAGGGCCACTGGGATAGAGCGTACCTATGAGGCAAAAGGGCACGGAGAGGACAGAGGACCCCAAGTGTAGAAGGAGGGGACCACAGGAAGGGGACCCCCAAAGAAACTTGGAGCGGAGGGGTCGAAGCGGGGAGATCCGAGGGGTCGGGACTGGCAGAGAAGAATCACGCTCCGGAAGGTCCGCACCCAGCGTAGCTCCGGGACAGCTCCCCCGTCCCGGGCGGTCTCCGCTGCCACCACTTTCACTTTGCAGCGGCCGCTCCCCGGGGCCGCCCGTCCCGGTACGGTACAGCCCAGCCCGGCCCGGCCCCGCTGCGCGCCCGCGGTTACCTGCAGGAGAAGGCGTCCGGCTGCCGCTCGCCCATGGTGGAGCGCGGCGGAGCCAACGGGAGCGGGACGGGGCGGACGGGACGGGACGGCTCAGGCAGGAAACCGGGGCAGGCGGCTCCGCATTTCCGCCGAGCGGAGCCGCGAGGAGCGGACCCCGGCCCCGGGCGCGTTATGTAAAGCGGAGCGGCGCGGCCGAGGGCGGGGGTTGTGCGGGGCGGAGCGGAGCGGGGGGGCCGCGCTGTCTCTAAGTCTGTCCGTCCGGGTCCCGCCGGCAGCTCCGCGGGTGCGCACCGCACCGCTCCGCCCCTCCCCGCCGGTGCCTTTAACTTATCGCATCCGCGCCCGCGGAGGCAGCCGCATAAACAGCCAGGCTGTGCTCATGGAGGTGCCTTTGGGTTTGGTTCGTTGGATTTAGGGTTTTTTTAAAAACTTTCATTACTTTTCTTCTTCTCTGTGGTTTGTGGTGTCCGCTCATCACGGCCCCCTCCGCCCGGCCCCAGCCTGATCCCGGGGGTCGTTTGGGATCCTGGGACGGCTGTGCAGGAAAACACCCCCTTTCCTGTTCCTGCCCAGCTGTGTTCTCCCACGGCTCCACAGGCTGGGTCCCAAGGGACCTCTGTGGTGGCAGCAGTGGGCGAGACGCTGCCGCAAACCCCATTTCTCATCGTTTTCCTCTGCCTTTCAGTTGAGGAAATAATCTTGCTGTGAAAGGCACTGCTGGGCTCTGCCTACATCCCGTGGGAGCGGGTCAGGCCACAGGGCCTGTGGCTGTCCTGCGCTGTGGGTGAGGGACAGAGCAGGCTCAGTGTCCCTCCGGCCCCAAGCAGGGCTGGCGGCTGGGGTGGGTGTACACAAAGCAGGCCTGGCCATCCTGCTGCTGTCATCCCATCCCATGGGAGCAGAGCTGCAGCCACTCATTCTGCGAGCCATGGGAAATGAGAGGATAATAAACTTGCACGACACCTTTTCCCAGGAAAGGGTTGGTTTCTGCTCTGTGCCATCATATCCGGCCCGCTGACATCTCCCACCTGTGTCACTGGTTGTCCCAAGGGCTCCTCCGGGTCCTCATCCTCAGTAGCACTGAGGATGGAGGACTCTCCTTGCCTTGAGATCCCATGGAAAGTACCCTGAGCAGCCCTGCCCAGGTCCAGCACTCACCCGCATGCCATGCTGGAAAAACCCGGGGAAGTGGCATCTGGGATTTTACAGCCACCACAGATCGATCTGTGGGTGTTGGGAGGGTGGAAGCTGCAGGATTTTGCCCTTGGAGAGTGGGCTGAGGCACGCTGAGCTGTATGCGAATGGCCACCTCTGTGCCATCACCAATGGGCTTTGATGCTTTAGAATACACTCCAGTTGCTCACCCTATTCATTCCCAATCCATTTCCTTCCAATGAGGAGAAGACTGAAAGAGGACCTAGTGCTGTTCCCTGGGACTGGCCATGCCCAGATCATGGCCCTGGGCTGCTGCTTGGGTGAACACAACCCCACTGCCCTCCTCCAGATGCACAAACCCCTTGGACCAGATTGGAGCTTCCCTGCAGGGCTATAACCTCACACTCTCCTTGGGGATACAGGTGACTGCATCCAATCAGCTCTCCCCAAACTACACAGGGAAGTAGCTGAGAGTGACTGAAATGATCAAATCTTACCTTAAAAGCTGGTTTTGAATTCCTCCTGCTGTCACTTTATGCATAATTGCACCTTCTGTCTCTTTTCTTAAGCACGGATGAGCGGTCGGCAGAGCCCGGTGCCTGCCCTCCTTCCCATGAGCGGCCGTCCCAGCCGGCAGCTATTGCATGCTCGATGAGCTTCATCTATTTCAAAAGCGCCCTCTCAGCGTCCTCAGTCACCGTGGCCCGAGATTTCTCTTCTGTTTTGCTTCCTGTATGGATTTTCTACAGTCCTCAGCTGCTAATTCACTGCCACCGACTTCTGCTTTTGCTGTTTGTTTATGCAGAGCTGCACAGATGCCTCTGTACACACACACACACACACACACACACTGCTGCTTCCCTTCCGCCCGGCACCGGGCTCAGCTTTAAACCACTGCTGCTTGCTTCTCCTCTAAAAGTTTCAGCCAACTTCCAAATGTCCTTCCCACTTCCCACTTCCACTCCAGCCCTTTGGCCTGCTTCGGTCACAGCGTGCA
Source organism: Psilopsiagon aymara (assembly GCA_024733675.1). NCBI lineage: Eukaryota > Metazoa > Chordata > Aves > Psittaciformes > Psittacidae > Psilopsiagon > Psilopsiagon aymara. Next base: position 403 of record JANRGW010040234.1, on the reverse strand, counting down.
TGGATTGGTTTGGAAAAGACACATCTGCATTTCCCAGGGTGGGATGTGATTGGAGGCAGGTGACATCTGTCATCCCGCAGTGAGATGTCCCCCCACCATGTCTGGGGGTGACATCAGGAAGTGCTTGGCTATGGGAATCTGTGCTGAGCTGTTTGTGAGCAGGCATCTGTGACACCACCAATGGGCTCCATCTTCCCTGATGATTTAAAATACACCTCAGTCATTTATCCCATCCATTCCCAACCCACCTCCTTCTGACGAGGAAAAGACTGAAACAGGACCCCCCCACACACACTGGTTCTGTGCACCTGGATTGGCCATGCCCAGACCAATGCCCCCTAAATCTCAGCCTGGCTTTCTTGCACCCATTCAGAGCTCTGGGTGGTGATAGGTTGGGTGGTGA
>JANRGW010040233.1:2402-12718 GCA_024733675.1 Psilopsiagon aymara | reverse complement strand
TGCTGGTCACACTCCTTTTGATGCAGCCCAGGATACGGTTGGCTTTCTGGGCTGTGAGTGCACACTGCAGGCTCATGTTCATCATGAACCTTAGTTTGTCACAATTTTATATTAATAGAGAATGCTATTAATATAAACTGTTAGTGCTAGTCCTTCGTGGGCACTAGCAGTTGCTGACAGCAGGTAGCATGTTCAAACAAAGTGGGAAGACCTGGTGAAGGGGGGGCTTTTGTTGAACTATTCCCCGAACAAGTCAGTCGAATTTCTCTCTGATCCACCAGGACTGTTCAGTGAAGTGTCCCTACAACAGGATGCTGACAGGCTGGTCAGTTACAAGTGTCTCTGGGGCACTGATAGAGAGATCAAATACTAGGGGTCAAGAAAATCTTTCCCCCTTTCACATGACATTAAATTGGCATAGTTGGCAGGATTGCCATGGACAAACTTCTGCAAAAACATAAATGTGCCACTTCCCAGGCTGGGAAGGAATGAGCTCAACAGTTCTGGAAAGATGAAGAGAAAGTGGTTGAATGTATTAAGCAATGTCAGGGTGAGCAGAAAGTTAAAGGGGGAAAACTTAAAGGTCATCTGTGCAGTGTTAGGAGCCTGTTTAACTTGTGCATAGAAAGAAGCTAGAGATGCCCGTGCTTCCAAACAGATTCTGGTGAAGTATAGGCTGCTTTGCAATCAAAGAATGAGGTGTTAAAGTCATCATTAGCCTTTGAGAAGGTGGCAGGAGAGAAACTGGTGACTTTGAATAATACCTGTCTTAAAGACAGGTAGTCTTTAAGGAAGCAGTATTTGTAAAGATCAATTTTACTTTGAAAAACTAAGCAATTAAACTACGTAGTGCTCCATTATCTTCTGTTCTTTTTTGCTGGCTCAGTGAAACTGAATTAACATCAAACGAAGAAAAATATTCCACAAAACAATAAAACAAAACTGGAGTTGGCCCTTAAACTGGAATTTCAGATGTTGCTTAGACTTGGCAAAATGTTCAAATTCACATGTAGGTATGCTGGTAAAAATCATCTGGTTTTTATTCATGGCTAGTATATATCAAGTGAACTCAGTAACAGCTGTAGATACTTAATTTTCCTAAGCCTGAATTTAGGGACTCCACTTCAAATTAGAAAGTTCATTTTATACACAACAAATACAGATTTTAAACTACGAATGGAAAAGATGGATAACCCAGTTTAAAGAGACAGTAATTTGATAGTAATCAGGCTCATGACCTACAGTTTTGTTTGCTGAGTATGTACAACCTTTGGAACAAAATATTTTTAATGGAAGAAAATTTAAATGGCCCACTTACGATGTGGAACTCTGCTCCTCTGATCACAAATCCGGCACTGAGGGTGCCTTGCAGGCTGTCCAGGTACATGTTCAACAAGTTTACAGTACATTTCACGACCCTTTTCCCCACAGGTAGCATTGGTTGTGATGAGAGCATTAGTAGCCAGATTCAGCACTGCAGGAAACAACCCTACAAACAAAATAAAATAAAATCACACACAATGCAAGAGCAAGGAGAATTTCACAAGACAATCATAAATTAACATAGCACCTGTTACGTCATTAAAGCAAAAAGCTGTTTTCAATACCTATGGAAGTCATGAAACATGGAAAAACACCAACAACTTTGGTTTTGAATCCAGAATTCAGACATCAGAATAAAGCTGTTATGGTTTCCTCAACATTCCCTTCTAAAATTCAATTTGCTACATTCTGGTTACATCTTGAACAAAAGCAGGATGCCGAAGGACAGGTTAAAGGATGGAAACATACAAAGCATCATAAAAAATCTTTTTTCGTAATAAAAACTTGTGTTTCTACCCAGTCGGGCAATGAAACATTGTATATCCTGGGTTCAGCAGTAGCAGTCATTTCTCTCCTTCTCAGTAGCTGCTGCAATGTTGTGATTTCGACTTTTGGCCTGGGAACAGCGCTGATAACACCGGTGGTTTTAGCTGCTGCTCAGCAATGTTTACTCTGACCAAGGACTTTCTGAGTCTCATGCTCTGCCAGGGAGGAGGGGAAGCCAGGAGGAAGCAGAGACAGGACACCTGACCCAAACTGATGCCATGCCCTTTATATAAACTGGGGGCAGTTACCTGGAAGGGCTAGATCACTGCTTGGGTCGGGCTGGGTATCAGCTGGCAGGTGGTGAGCAGCTGTATTCTCTTCCCTTGTTATTTCCCTTTTCATTATTATTACTGGTGGTAGCAGCAGTGGTTTGTGTTACACCTTAGTTACTGGACTGTTCTTATCTCAGCCTGTAGGAGTTCCATCCTTTCCATTCTCCTCCCCATCCCCCCAGGAGCAGGGGGAGGAAAAAAGGCGGGGAGTGAGCAAGCAGCTATGTGGTTCTGAGTTACCAGCTGGGCTTAAACAGCCACAGCAAAATACCTCTGAAAACTCTTAATTACTCTTTTCCACTTACATTTCGATGGGAAAGCTTTTCCTTCATAGACTGCTTCACCTCTATTACACTACATTACTATTCTGCTTAGAACCTCATGGTCACCCTTGCCATCAGAGGAACTGAGTAATTCATGCTGCATCATGAATGACATCTGCTATGTGTAGTTTCCCTGTCCTCAAAAGAGGATAATATATACAACATTATATTTTTTGAGGTATTGCTGTAAATTTTTTCAAGTGCACATTCTGAGTGATGCATTATAATCCCCATTCAGCATGGTACTTAAAAACGTCTGAGTGCTCTGCCGAACTGAGTTCTATGTAGCAGTAAGCTATAAAGATTATAAACCCTATGAAGAACAATCATTAAGGTGGGTTACTCTCCTTCCCACTAAACACTGTTCAAAATCTTTGAGCTGTGACAAAATTGATCCATGGAAACAAACTGATGTGATGTGTCTGAATGTACACATTAGACCCTCATGTTAAATCAATCTATTTTCTATCATCTTCAAAAGTGTAGTTTGACATGGCTGCAGGTTAAACTAAAACAACAACAGAAAAATCTGAGGTATATTTTGGGGTCATCTTCAAATTTATTTGACAACAATTTCCTGTGGGTGTAAAGAACCTTGTTGTGGAGGATTTCTCAGCTAGACCAGCTGCAGGGAGAACTTTGAGATAGCAGAGGAATGCTGCTGGGAAAGTTTTGGGGAGTATTGTAGGGAGAACTTGGCAAGATAAGGAGGAAGAAAGAAGCATCCAATCAAGGCAACCAGCGAGGCAGATATCAACCAGTGAAGAAGCGAAAGTACCCACGTGGGTGGTGTCAGCTAACCAATTGTATTGGCCGCTGATACACGTGGGTACTTCGGATAGCCTATATCAACCCTGAACCTTCTGGAAATAAACGATTTCATTTCCTAACCAGAAACGGGGTCCGTGCCTTATTCTCCACAATTTCCACTGGCCCCAAATCCACTCTTCTGCAATTCATTCAGCTTCTAACACTATTGTAATATTACAACTTTAAAATAAGGCTAAAATCAAAACTGAATTTGAAATTACTGTATACTGATAAAGCTTCCCTATATAATGACATTCCTTTTCATTCTACACAGATGGACAGCTCTATTCAACTGACTTCTTTCAGTCCTTTAACTCCAGTCTTCTGCTTGTCTCTTCAATCAACCTGTATATCATTTAATTGCCAAGCTTAGCTGGTCATGGTACAGCTGTCCTCTGACATTGTGAGTTAGTGACTCTGACGCTCACTTTAAAACCATGTTAAACACACTGCTTGAGCAAGGGAACCAAATCATTACTCTCCTGTCCAATTTATACTGTCACTAATTGAGATTTTATTGATCATGTTGTTTGCTTCTTCTGTGTACAGTTCATCTTCATCACATTTTAAAATGTACACAGTTGTTCCTGTATTTTTGTTCAGTGCATTCAGTGATAATTGCTGCCTTCTGCAGTGGGGGCCCATGGTAAAAATCTGTGTAAGCATTAGCAGAATAGATGAACTAATAGCTGTGGAACTTCCTCTGTTGACTTACAGCCTCATTATTCTCTTTTTAGACTGTACAAAGTTAATAGTGTAAAATCCAGTTATCATTTAGTCTTGACAGAGAGTCTGGCATCTGGTTTGGCATTAAGTATTTTATTCCCTCAAAAGTGAACCTCATAAAAAGGGCAGAATTATCCTATATGTAAGGAACTGCAACACATGGCATCAGGACAAAAAGTCCTTCAAAAGACAGTGGAACAGCTGAAAAGAGCAGCAAAAAAGCCTACAGTTTTGCACAGCTACAAACTTACTACATGTTAAATGTCAATGCACAAATTATACTATTGTTCTAAGTTTCAACTCAAATTTTAAATGCAAGAGACATAAGTAAATTAAGAGTACTTAAGGAACTTATCAGTTAGAATATAATTTCACCTTCAGATAACCTCTCTTATGTACAGAACAGCTTAGGGCAAAACTACAAAACCAGCCTTGCCCATAATCAGTACAAACACAGGCACCAAAAGAAGTATTGTGTGTTTCACACAAGAGACCAGAACCTCACAGAAAAATACATCACACTGCATTCCCCACAGATTTGGGGATTGGTCTGATAGGCAGAGAGCAAAAAGATGCACAAAGTGCTCCTGCACAGCACTCTGTACTTCATATTTGCTATTGATGAATTCCTGAGCCCTCGAATTTTCACAAGTTAAAAACAACTGCTACATATTTGAACTTTTTCTTAAATGTTTATTATTAACGTTCTTTGTATGTTCATTAATATGGTAATAGTAATTATTAATGAATAATGTTTGTCTGCAAAAAGGAGGGAGTGGGGCTCAATAGTCCTATGGATCACTTCCTATTTGAGATACTCCATGGTTCTATCATATTGCCTTTTACAGACCACAATAAGGCTCTGCTTTAAAAGAACATTTGATGTGCAAGCCCTTTGAAATGGAGGAAATAATGCTATTCATACTGCTTCCTAGCAATTAATATATACAATAATTCACAACACAGGTATGAGATTCTAGCAATACAGAAGATGAAACCACTCTCTCAAATCCTTTAGTTAGGCCTTTTGAATATGAAATAAAAATGTGAATGTTCATCATGCTAGCATATACTGTTTACCCTTTCTGAGATTCACATCTATGCAATTATAAATCCCCAGGAAAAGTGCAAGAATGCTTACGACACACAGTTCATTTTTTAGAGAATTTACTCCTTATTTTTCATTACGAGAATCATACAGATTTTAAAATTGGTGCACCAGGTTTGTGCCTCTTAAAATTAAATTTCCCACCAAATGATTAAGTTTATTTGGTTATTAATCATAACTTGAATTCTACAGGTATTCTATCAAATACTTCCAAAAACATGTTCCGCTATAATTACAGAAAGTTATTCTTTCTTTATTGCCAAATACCTTTAGCAATCACTTGCTCCAGCGCGACTAGGTAAGCATATCAGCATATCAGCAGGAATACTGGATTTTTGCCTACAGACTCTGATGTACTCAAGTTTTACACTGTTCTAATCAACTAGGGCGTGCTAGCTACTTTATTAGGTTTTCAAACAGTTCCTGGCTCAAAGCAGGTCTGAATATCTATCTTGAAGACAAAAACAGTGGATGCTTGGTATCAGTGTTTTTTTAATGAAGGCTTCACAAGTCATCCCTTATCAATTCTAAAGTTCTTTGTAGATGGTGGCAAGCATATACGTGTGATTCACTGAGTTCACCGTATTTTCATTAAGAGATTTTGACAGGATTCTGCAAAGAACTTTAAAGAAACACAGCTATCCTGCCACATGAGGGAATGACCTCTCATGTATTAACAATAAAAAAAGGAAAAAATTAAAACAGAGAGTAATACTGAAAAAAACACTGCAATCTTTGCTGAATCCTGTTTTGTTCAACAGTTACATATGTAACTTAGAAAATAAGATAAAGTATGGTGACAGTTTATTGATTATAGAAATTATTTAGGATAATCAAAATAAGGACAGACTGCAAAGAGTGGTAGAAAAATTTCACAGTACAGTGTGTCTAGGTGGTAAAAAGGCAGATAAAACCAAGGAATGGAGCTAATACTAAGGGGAAAATATGATCACCCCTGAGAGAGTTATTATGGATATTTCAATGAAAATATTAGCACAAGGTATAAAACCAAAATGTCATTACATTATTGCATAAATCCATCTCTAATGACAACTCAAACACTGTATGATATTCCTTATCTCTTATCTCCAAAGGACATGCTAGATCTGAGAAAGACAAAAAAAGTGTGATAACATCACAGCTGTGAATCAGCTTCTGAATGTGGGCATTAATAAGCTATGATTCTTCAACTGGGAAAAAAGTGATTGGGAGATGCATAAAGTGACGTAACTGTATATAAATTCACAAATAAGTTTAGTAAGAGAACATTTGGAAGTGAACACAGTAAGTTTAGTTACCCTTCTACCACAAGTTGGGGTGCTGAGTGAACTCATCATACAGAAATTTTCTGCACTGACTGGTTACAAATAGAACTGCCTTTCATTATGACAGAAATTAAATTCTAGTATATATGAAGAAATTCTATAATAAAGTGTTTTCATTACAAAAGCAGGACTAGATTAAAAATCAATTAGATTAATACATAGAACAGGGATTCATCTGGGGCTGTTAAACATGAAGGTCTTGGTGTTCAGCTGTCAGCTAAATCACTGGCTGTTGCAGTGCTTTACCTAGAGAGGCATCACTAGTTTTTCTCTTCTTCACATTTTTCTTCAATACTGGCTCTAATACACACCCGTAGTTGGTTCTGATGAAGGCTGGTAACACATACAGCCCAATATCAAGGTCCACGCAAAATGAAAGAAAACTTTTTTTAGTGTGGTGTTGTTAATATTTTTGGCAATATTGGGTTTTTTTTTTCACTAGCCACTGTCCTCTGCACCAATTCCCATCATTACTTTGCATCCATAGAGGTCATAAGTAGCCATAATTGATGGCTACTTATTCCATAGATCATCAGAACACTGGTGACTTCCTTGCAGTTTTCTGCAAAGCAGTATTACCTAATTAATTTTCTTATGCTTTCCTAATGTAATTGCATAGAGGAAAATAACAGCCCAGCTTCATATGTGCTTTTTGATGTACTTTATATATTTCCTCACCAATCTGCAGCTCACGTAAGCACAATGAGTATCAGTGGAACAAAATCCACCAGTCTGATGCTTGGCACCCTGCCCTATTTTGTCATGCCCTATTACCTCCTTTCTCTGCCAAACTGACAGATTTTCCACATGCATTATTGCAATAGTTGAGATCAGCAGAAGCACATGAACTATACAAGTAGCAGGTACAAGACATTTTCATAAAGCCTGCCAGCTGTTGAATTCAATCTCGTTCTCACTCTCCTCCCAAATAGCACTATTTGATTGACCTTCAGAGCATACTGCAAGACCTAGCTGATTTCCCTAGCTGAGAGAGGATGGAGGGATTCTAGTGGGAAATCAAAGATATTAACTGTATCTCCAGCTGCCGAATGGTGATTACAGGTTCATTATGAAGTGGGCATAGTCACTGGGGTAACCTACTTTTAAACTATGTCAAAGAGTAGCTAAAGCAAAGGAGGGGTACTGAAAATAGACAAGAATGCAAACAAAATTATTACCTTGTACATCAGTCTTCCTACCATTTAAGAGTTCTGACACGTTTTCTTTCTTTCCCTCATGCAACCCATGCAGAATTCCAAATAGTGTTTTAAAGACATCAGCATCCTACATTTACAGAGTAACTGGAGAGATGAATCTCACTAGAAGGATGCGCCAGTCCTTCTGCTCTGCTTCCAACAGAAGCAGGAATCACAAGCAAAGAACCAAGACCAAGATTACAACCTCCATTAGGCTTCTGCTACTGCACAGAGGAAGCAGCTGCCATCCTGACTGAGAAACAAAGAACCACCAATTAGTGATGAAAGACAGAAGACAGCAGCAGAGATCTTTGCATGGAGGTGAAGGAAGGAACTCTCTGAGTAGGGAAGAATGGGAAACAGAGAAGAAAACTGGAAGGAGAAAGACCACTGTAAAGATACTGACAGACAGCTCTGTAAACTTTCTTCTTGAAAGACAATGGTCGGAACACGACATTTTGCTTTTACTATCAATGTATATACATTGTGATTACACAGTGATCAGATCAGCGCCCCATTTTACCAAGGATAAAATTCATATAAATAATTGCAGTCCTTGCATACATAAAAAAAAAGTTTACTAAAAAAAATACTAATAAAAAAAAAAAAAAAAAAAAAAAAAAAAAAAAAAGCTTTTTTTTAATAATATTTTTAAAATATTTCCAAGATAGGAGACAAAATTTGGTTTACCAACTCTGGGATTTGAGTCTTATTAAAGCATTAGAACTGAGAAAATGTTTTTTCTCCATCAAAGAAAGCTCTCTTAAGACCTTCATATTTCTCTTCTCCTTTCTAAACAGACCAATATTTGACACTGTGTATTTCCTTCAGTCTTCTCAGAATACCCCTAGTCTCTTCAAAGAAGCAAATAAAACAGTCTGCCTAAATATGTCTAACTTTTCAGGCCAATCTTCCTAGTCTATAATGTACTTTGAAATGTTCGTGCAGTCAAGCAGAGCTGTTTGCCACTGAATTTGTACTAAAAAGACAAAAGAGAATATGTCAATTGCAAATGTTCTAAGAAGTGTCATTGGAAAAAGAGACTTGTCTGCTGCAGCGCAGAGCTATGCTAAGCTGTGGGAACACAGTGGGGAGAAAAAACTGGGACAAAACAAAACAAAATGTTGCAGCACAGAATAGCTTCCAGCTGTGCACAACAGGGAATAACTTAATGCAATCTAACCACAGTGTAGATGAAGAGTTTTATACAACTAGAAAATAGGCCAAATTTGAAGAAATAACTGTCCAGACACAGTAGAGCTTAAAGATTGAACAAATGGACATTAAGCCCATTTGTCCCAAGGAAAATAAAATCTGAAAACAAATTCAGTTCCCATTTATGTCAGTTGCCCTAAACTACTGTGCATTATAGTACTGTTCAGTAGTCATCCTTTTTTCTTTCTTAGCAAGTGGAAATTTATTTTGCAATGTCTGGTAGTACAGGTAGCATGCTTCTACTTTCAGGCCATTTTTTTTCTCTTCATACTAAGTAACATTACATACATCCTCCTGCACATTTTACTTCAACACAAAAGATAGTATAAAACCCTATCCTGAAAAAGCTTGATAGCAAAGCTAACTACAGTCCTTACAATGTAAGACACATATGAAAAATATTATACTGTTTATCTAGTAATATTACCTTACTTCTCCAAGCTTCCAGCATTCAAAATCTGTGAGGGTTTTGCTGATTTTAACAGAAAAACACAATCAGTTTTTCAGATTGGGAGACTGAATGAAAAGAACTGCTACTGGCTTACTCCAGTACTATATTGTATAAAAAATTATAAATATTCTCCTAACTTTGCAATAACTTTTTCCTAGAGAAAAACAACCACAGAAGGTTGTTTTGCAAAGCAGAGCAGGAAAAAATACAGGTCAAGATGAAATCCTGTCTCCTTGACATCCATGGCAGAACTCCCACTGAATCAAAAAATGCGAAGCAAAAAAGATTTAATGGACATCTCATTCTCAAAGGCATTTACATGCCCAGTCTGAGTCAGGCACCCAATGATTTTCAAACACATGACTTTGTATTCTGGCACAAATTTTAAAGTGTAAATTCCTACTTGTACAAATACTTTCTATATAGAAAGAGTGCTCTATGCATGAAGAAGCAAGCAGGACTGCACACTTCACAGTTATTTCCTTGCACTTATTAGCCACATGACCTTCATTAAATCCTTGCAATGCATTAGTATGGTACTGGTCAGCCAAACAGGCCTAACAAGAAAAAGTAAACGGATCTCTGGGAGACAACACTCATCTACTTCAAACAGGAATCTTCCCAAATCATGTATCTTCTGTCAGATAGCACACACCAATTTACAACTTTCCCAAACTGTATGATATTGCTAAAAACTTATTTTTTGTTCAGTTCCCATACTCGTACACCAGTGCCTCCATACTCAGAAGACACTGTAGATTTGGCTCCCCCAGCTCATGCACTTCTCACAGTTGCAAAGAAGAGAGAGAGAGAGAGCAAGGTGTATGATTTGTCTCTCACAGTTACATCCCATTGAAGGAGGCAGAAAAAAAATTAAAAAAAAAAAAAAAAAGGATTATGACACTGAATAAAAATGGAAAAATCATACAAATCAGAATTTGTTAAAGGCAGTGTCATGGGTTCAGCAGTAGCAGTCATTTTTCTCCTTCTTAGTAGTTGGTGCAGCACTGTGTTTTTAACT
>JANRGW010040232.1:0-10394 GCA_024733675.1 Psilopsiagon aymara | reverse complement strand
TAGTTCCCCAGCTCAATCATTTTCCTCTTCTTTAAAATGGGGGTTATATTTCCCTTTTTCCAGTTGTTGGAAACTTCATTCGACTGCCATGATTTTTCAAATATTGTGGACAGTGGCTTAGCAACTTCATTTGTCAGCTCATTCAGGACCCGTGGATGGTTTCATCATCCTTTGGATTAAATATTTTTTACCAATCTCTTTTACCGCTGATGAGAAATGTCCTCTATTAGGGGAACACCTTTTCTCCTCACTGCTTCACCATATTTGCATAATTATTACCTGTGATTTGAGAAATTATGCTTTCTTAGACTACGGTGTGTGATTTTGGATGTCTAATCCTGTCACTGCTAAAATGAATCAAAGCTCTATTGACTTAATCACTAGGATTATTTTTGATTTGAACAGATCTTGAAAGTTACTGCTTTGCATGCTTAATCATCTGATTCATTGGCTCTACTTTGGTTGCACATGCTCAATTAGAAACAAAGAAAGAAGCAAACCAGTAAAGCTGACCATTTAATATTGGGAATATTCCTTCAGAGCTGTGGTAGGCCTTAAGGGGTATTTTTCTAGTGCTGTGGTAGGCCTTGCACCCAGTGTCTTTTACAAATAACTCTGAATTAGGAAAAAAAACACCCCAAAATGATGGAAAATATAGCCCCCAATAACAGAATATTCTTTTACGTTCATATCCCCTTAACAAAACCTGATCACACTGGAAACTGGAACATAGTCTTGGCATGATCAGTTTGATTTTGGTCTCCTCAGGATTCACAAGACAGGCTCACCAGTTGTGAGGGCTCAGCAGAGGGTGATAAACTCAGTTATTATATAATCCTGGCATCCAGTGGAAACTTTTCAACTTTATTGGGTTTCCTACCAATGAAATTTATATGTAGGTAGATATAATTAAATTATTTTCTCTTCTCTGGCTTCATTAAAAACTTTCTTGAAGAATATTTTGTAGGAAATCAGGCAGTACATTTTCTGAGAGCATTCAGAAGACATTTTTGCAAAATTATTATTGTAAATAAATAAAATGTTTAGTATGCAGGAATACAGATTTTTAATCTTATTAACATAATACCCTGTGAAGCAGCTTTATTGATTAATGGAAAAACACACTGGTTTAATCCAATTAGAAAGCAAGGAACACAGAAAATTAAAATGCATATAAAAGGTTCTCGATATATTTTATAGTCATTCATCTTTTTCCATGACTAATCAAAACATAAGCTAATGTGCCAAGAAAATGTGAAATTGTTTAAAAGCAGTTAAAGGACAGCTATGTAAGTCCAATCTGCCCAGACTTCTTACAGTTGAGAATAACAAATCTCTGAGTGGTTGATCACACTCTTTCGTATGAATATAATAATGACTGCATTATTCAAATTAAAGATAACATCCAGCCATCGTTGCAGTCTCTGATACTGGTCAGTAGAAGGGAGAGTTAAAGTAGGAATAAATGCAGTTAAGAGGTGCCCACGGGTGTGTGAGGCTGATATTGGTGCCTGGCACACAGGGGCTGAGTCTTTCCTGAGCTGACAGGAAACTCCATCTGTAGATGTTAGTGATGTGGTACCAATAAACAAGCAGTACCTTGTAGAAAAAGCTGGACAAAAAAAATGGAATGTGTGAAGGAATTCTGGCAATTATGGGAGTAATGTTTCTTTGGTTTTGGCTCCCTGGTTCTATCATACCTCCATAATGGACTAGCATTTGTCAGTTTCTCAGACATCTTTAAGGAGTTTCGAGTGCTGTTGGTGAAATGTTCAGTCATGAAGTGTAGGGCACGCCTCTGATATCTTGCTTTTGCACCTTTTTCTGTTTTTTCTTTTTTTTTTTTTTTTTTAAATTTATTCACTGTTCTCATTAATTACATGATTTTATCTACAGTTGTTGATTTGTTTGGGTGATTTTTTTACCCTCTGATGCTTTCTCTCTTTTTAAGGTGGGTAGCATCTGGTTATTACTAGAAATAGAAGATGTGACTTTGGTATATGACCTATATGAAAGTGTTCCTTCTTCCTGATAACAGCTTGTTCAACTAGTGCCAGTGTGACAACACAGATCACAAAGCCTAGATTTGTTTTCAACACAGTTGTGCATTTTCACTCCAGCAACATATCCAAATCATCAAAATAGAGAAGCATTTGAAGAGTTTGGTTCCTCTTCCTAACAAAATAACAATAATGATGATGATGATGATAACAACAGCAACAAACTCACTTATTCCTTGATGGAAATACATTAGCGCCTTTCCTTTCATGAGGCTGTTTCCTCCCAAGAAGAATTGTCCCAAATATTCAAACACAGCAACTGAAATACTAGAGCCTGTAATGTGATGGTTCTGCTTTCAAAGTCCTTGCTTTCCTTACAGTGCCAGGATTTGAGAAGGATTATTCTCAAAGCCGAAATAAAAAACTCATCCTATAAGGACATTGGATAACACTCTATATTTAAGGTCCAAATAATATGCTTAAGATTGGTGTTAACACATCAAGATATCAAGTCTGATACATGTTTAAACCCCCAGAAGTACTGCTTATGAGTCAGAAGGAAAATCATAGTACTTTAGAAAAACATAAGAAAATTCAAAAATTGTGTACAGAAAAACCTATTTTCAAAAGACATTAAACTGAAAACAGTTGAGTCTAGAAATCTCTAATTCCATTTAAGTACTTTTAAAATAAGAATTATCATGAGTTTTAATTAATTTTAAAGTTAGTAGCAACATTATAAATATGTAATCTGTGAAATAGACTCTGAACAATAAAACATGGGGATGCTTTAATTCTTGAAAGTAATTACTATGGACTACTTTTCTGTTTTAATTAATCACCACAAGTATGGATGGATTTTAGACTTGAAACTGTAAAGTGGAAACACTTAGTTCTGCTCCTATAATCCTGAGTTCCTAAAGCTGAATGGAACTTTAGCATCACACACCTGTGTCCAGCTTGTCCACACAGCAACTACATGTAAATGCAGCCTGGTGGAGCAAAGAGCTAGAGGTGCTTATGAGATACCTTGCAAACTGTGACAGACTTCATTCTATACCATAAAATGCTACAGCTAAAGACTAGAAAACTTTGGCAGTTTGGGTTCACCAACCCCTTTTGTTCTGTCTAATACAAAAAGGTATGTCATGTGTATGGTTTTATAACTAGCTCAACGGATTTTCAAGAAATACCATGATATTGGAAGAAGAAAGATGAGATAAAGGGAGCTAAAGCACATTTCATATCATTGACTCTTCTGTGCTGCCCAAACTTGTCTTGCTTTACTGAGATTCTCAGTTTTGCTCAAATTGGAATAAACTTTATGCTGATCCAACTTTCCTTCTTAGTACAAAAGTGATAGTCATAATCTACAATTAGAGTTTGCAGAGTGGGATTAAGCCATGAAATCAGGTCTCAGTCAGCTTTAGGACTGTGTCAGTCATTTATGGCTTGCTGCAGAGTTGCTGCTGATCTCATCTACATCTTCTAGTGTATTTTTTTCTCTACATCTTCATACCAACACAAGCCACACAACACGAGCCACACTAGTTCTAGTGAGTCTGAAGTGACTATTTTCAGGGACACCCAGACCTTAGATAGCCATAGGTATAGGTACCACTATAGTTAACTTCTAGCATGTAATGTGAAGGAAAGAGCTGGAAAAGCCATGTGATCCAGACTTTTGAGGGGAACTGTGGAGACTCACAATCCTGATCCTCATGGATGTGCTACTGTAAAATCATTCTGTCTTGTTTACATTTCGAGTTAAAAGTTCTGAATATTCTTCATGCAATGCACACATCCTCCACATCTATAATACTTGTAATGATACTATCCACTTCAATAAATGCTATAAATGGAAGCTGCTTCCCGAAAAGAAACTGAACCAAGTGACTTTATGCCCTAAATTTTGAACAAAAAGAAGTGAAACAAATGTTTTTTACCCTGAAAATGTCTTTTACAGTAATTTCCCAGCACATGGTTATAAATATAATTAAGTTCCCAATGGATCACAAGCTAAAGCAAAGTACTGATTAAACTATATTGTTCGTTACATAAAAATCCTATCGAGAGAAAATCAGATGTTGAAGGAAAATGATTATTTTGAGTCACACTGTTTGTTTTCAGTTTCTTTCTTTTACAAGTTTAAAATGAGATTTGAGTTGCTTATTCAGCCCTCATACTTATTAAGCTAGCATTTTGATTTTCAACAAGAGCAAACAGATGATTGTTTCAAAAAAGACTTTTTTTAAAGTGAGAAACAAGCACAGAACACCCAGGGGCAAGATGTCTGTAGAATCTTTAAAAGTGGCTGCAGGCTATAGCTAAAGCCCTGGAATCTGATATCCAAAAGCTGCAGTTTGACTAAGAAATGTTTAGGGGATAGACAAGTACTCTACAATATAATCAAACCTAAGGCTGAAAAAAAAAATTGAATTTATTATGCATTGTTCTTAATATTTCCCCTAATATGATTGTTCTGAAGACTCAAATGTTATATAAAAGCATTGGAGGAAAGGTTTTTTTAGCCTGGAAAGACATACTGGTTTTTGCACTTCATGGTGGGTGTTTGAAAGAATGTCACATTTCAAAAGTGAATCTCGCTGCTAGAAAAACACTGCTGTCGCAATTGTTATACTATTGAGCTGGACCATCCTTTCAATGCTTCCTTTAAATGTTGCAGCCCTTTCAGGTTCCATTTAGATTGTTCTTTTCATGAGCTGAATAAAATTACAAAGGTAATTTGCTTGAAGATGGAATAATTTCCTAACCTGCAAAAAGTAGTAGTTTCATTTGTGGCAAAAATTCCTTAATGGTCATGCTTATGAGACAGGATTTAGAAAGAGTGATATGGGAAGCGTCTCACTAGGGAAGTCATGGGGAGAAATGGAAATAGGATTGAACATCTGGTTAGCATGTGATGCTTGAAGGAAGGATCATTGAATCAGCTTCTCTACTAGAAACACTCAGGAAAAGGCTGACAGACATACATTTGGAGGCAAAACTGGTAAAACAATTGTGGTTACCCTTCCTGATCCATATCTTGCTTTCCCATTTCAATCTGTGAAAGTCTGCCAAGAATCTTCATATAGAGACTACCTTCCTGTTGCCTGCATTTCCTGGGCTCAGAGCTGGCATAGTTCTGCTCTAGTTCAATAAGCAAGGATCTGTCTCATTCTTTCAGGCTGTCCCAGTGAAAAATAGTTTTCACTTTGGATTCAGACTAATCTACCAGGCCATGCTGACACTAGTTGGAGTTTATTTTAGTTCACTTGCTAAATTTGATTGAACTGCTGCAGTAAATTTTGTAAAGAAGAATGGCAAGGTTGTATTTTCTGACCTTGTTTTCTTTAAGGTCAATTTGAAACCTTCTATCTTTATAAGTTCAAACATCTGTGTCTGTAATACAGGGAACTAATCTATTCAACAAATGTGATATATGAAGATCAGAAGCCACAAGATGTTTGGATAACAAATGAGTGTGGGTATGTAATATTGAAAGCAGCTAAATGAAATTTTGGCCTCAAAAGTAAGTTTTTGTGACACTAAGTACACATAAGAAACAATCCAAATGAGTAATGAGAAATTTTTTATTTGGATATCTGATAGAATATAGTACTGAAGAATGTATTTCAACTTTCATAAATAAAATGAATCAGAACCAGTGAAGAATTTTTTAGTACAGTTTTGCATTGCTGTTTCATTTTTTCATGTGCAAAAAGTGTTCTTTCATTATAACTGTCTTTGCAAAAACGGGTCAGCTCTGGCTAATTTGTAGACTGATAAAATTTGAAGAGATATTTAACTGTTTTGAAGATTATTTAACATTTTGCTGAAAGAAATAGTGTGTTATATTTCCAGATAAGATCCTCTTAATGTATTTTGATTATGTATGGACAAAATAAAAATAAATCATTAAAATCCTTAGAGAAAAATATTCTAAGCAATTTGAACTGGAATATTCTTAAGAATGTATTCAGCCACTAAGTGAAATAGTTACCCAAATCATTGACTAAGATAAAAGGGAGGGGAATCCAGCAAAATTAAAACCACAGTAAACAAGCAAAATACAGATTCCTTCAGGACTGATGACAGCTAGAACAAGCATGTATTACAGGACCCATATGGGGTTTTCTCTGTTTCTGTCTTCTCTAATAGCACCAGGATTGCTACTGAAGAGCAGCTGGCACAGTTCTGCCTGTAGCATGACAGGGTTGCTGATAAATTCTGGAGGCGTGCCATTGCTGCAATTATACTTTCCTGAGTAAGAATTTGTATATAAAAGAAGGGGAGCACGACACTTTAAAGTTCTTCATTCTGGACTTTTGTCCTGCTTCTTGTCCTGTCCTTTTTTCTATGCAGCTTGCTATCAACTGTATTGTCAGTAGATAAAGTGAACTACTTATTTTTTCCTCTCTGTCACCTTCACAAAACACAGCAACTTTCACAGCTGGATTTGGTTTCCAGATAAAAACTTTTCTCCAGTTTGGGGGAAGTAAAGAATACAGTAGGCTGGAAATGTTTTTCCCATGATTTCCCATGTTTTCACAAGAATAATATTGATTTATCCAAGATTCCATGAGGTATTCTTTGATTCCATGAGGTATTCTTTGTTTGTTAGCTAGATGTTGTGTGTGAGAAGGCTTTTCGGTAACACTTGCCAGAATTGTCTTTGGTATGGAGCTAAGGCTTCTACTATGTATGAGGAATATATGAAGCTCACTGGTGATATCAGAATCACTCTAGGTTGCAAATTTTCTTTGGGATTCTCACAGAAATTTTCTGACAAACAATTGCATCTCCAACTTGGATGAATCTTAATGAATAGGTAGGTGATTAATTCTTCTGTTTATCAGATGGTAAACTGAGCTGTTTCCACACTCCTAGGTTTTAGTGTCTTCTCAGGTGGCAAATTTCTGATATTAGTTTACGGAAATAAATGACAAACCAAGTAACTAATTCAGCTATTTATGTTAAATCCATCAACAGAATCAGTTTTCAAGTAAAAAAAAGAGAGCATGAATCATCTCTTAATGGAAGAAAGTTTCAATATCACAGTACCTTTGCAAAAACAGTTTTCCTTCTTGACAGAATGAATCATTCTCCACTGTCAGAAAGACATCCATTATTTGGAGCTGGAACACTGATCAGTCTAAATATATTTGGCTACATATAGACTTAGCTTAACTTATTATTTGTAAATAATAAGTCTTTTGCTGTATATTAGTGGAACATTCTTAGCCTTAATAGCATACCTATGTTGGTTAAGTATTTGGTGACTCATGCTTTACGCAAAAGAAAAAATATAGTGGTTCCAGCAACGTGTCTTATCCTGTAACAATTTCATGGTATCCTTTAATTGTGCTAAATGCTTTCAACTAGTGAAGCTTTTATCTGTAACAGGAATGATTTTAATTGTGAAAGAACTTGTAGAATAAATGGAGAAAACGAAATCAGTTATTAGAGATGGCTGTTCTCTCAAGAAGCAGACTTCATTTAGAGAATAATGGAGAAGGCTGGAATTTTCTGTACTATGGCAAAAGGGGCATTTAGCTAATGCTGAATGACAAGACCAGTTATTCAATACTTGCAGCAATGGGTGGAGTTTAAGCAGAGGCGGTGTTTTGATTAGATTCTTCCACCATCTATGAAGTATAAACTGGAATCTTAAGTATGCAAAGTTCTTAAATTGCATTTCTCATTGGGGTGGGGTAGGGCGAGAAATTCCTTCAAATTAGGTTTTAATTTAAAAAGCAAAATCCTAGTGTACCTGATTGAAAATAGAACTCAGTCATTGTGCAATTCTTATCTTTATGCTTGTATTAAGAGGGTGCAGTGAGACACCATTGTCTCGAAAGAAAATTGAAACTGTTGCTTAATTTTAGCATTATACACAGAAAAAAATGGATTTTAATATTTTAAGCATCTAGACTTGAACAGTGAATGAATCTCATTAATATCTGGAGGTTTTTTAGCTATTACTCGTGCTGACATTTCTCCCTATTGTTTCATTTTGGAAAACCTTTATCTTTACATACAAATACCCAAAACAAATGTAAGAGTGTCTGGACTGATAGAAATCGCATAAGTATTTGTACCTGTCATTAGGTCTGAAGCTTAAATAACCAAATTGTGCAGTGGAACAGAGGATTAATGTCTGAGTTCAAAATTCAACTTTGGTAAAATACCTATGTGAAAAAAAGAAGAAATAAATCAAACAGGATTAAAAAAAAAATAGGTCAAATTGTGGAGGATGGCTGCAGCTTGGCCTCCAACATGAGCACCGGTTGGGACAGATGGCTGGACACAGGCCTTGGGAAAGAAGGAATCAACGGTGAAGAAAAGGAACTGGCTACAAGCAAGAATAGAATGTATAGATGCTGTGTTAGCAATAATGGAAGCTCTGTTAGCAATAAGTGATTATAGAGATGTTGTGTTTGCAATAATATGATCATAATATGTTGTGATTGCAATAATGCAATCATAAGACTAACATGGGATAAGCCTGTGCTAAGAAAAAAAAATAATGTCATAATCTTCTGATCAATGCTCTATATAGATAAAAGGGAACTGAAAATTGCTGTATGGGGCTATAATAAAGGTATAAAGCTTGAGCTATATCTCAATAAAGGGTCTTCTCTTCACTTTACGAGAGGAGTTCGTGTCATCTGTCGTCACATCAAATGAATCTGGGATTTCAAATATTAATACCCTTTGTTCATGGTTGTATAGTTATTTCATGGTGTCATTGCCTTGTAAAACAGTGGAGCTTATGTTGTTTTGATTGTGTATTTTTCTATCTTAACGTATTTGGAAGTCTTTCAAATTCCACTTCAGAACTGATTTACACAAGCTTATAGTGCTTATTTCAGCTGTTACATCCTGTACTTGAGCACTCTTATTCACTCACTTCAGTATGGCCTTAAATGTGTCTTTCTTGGATTAGTAGGTTTTTTCCTTCCTCTATTTTTTTAGTTGGTTTTTTTTTTTTTTTTTCTCTAGTTAAAGAACAAAACAGGTGGCCTGTAAGTACAAATATGCTTACAATTTACCTTTGCCAGTTGTGTTCACCTAGTACGATTTATGTATTACCTTGACTAAAATGGAAGCCAGACTGATTAATTTACCTCAGGTATCTTCACAATAACCTCATCAGATCTGGTAGGTATGAGTGAATGATGGAAACACTGAGGTACAAAACAGCAAAATGACCATGACCTTGCTAAGAAAAGTCACTTATAGTCACTATCAAAGGTGAACTGGTTATAATATCATTTAGAAAAGCCAACTACTGAAAACATAAATCAAAGGCTGTATTTCATGTGGAAACTGCCATGACAGTAGGTGTTACTTTATGAATGCACATAATTTTTTTTTTTTTTATGCTATTTCTGCATAGCATTATAGAAAACAGTTTCAACTGTCTAATTAAAGTAATTATTTCTTTGGCTATGTGTTCCAGAGTTTGAGGATTACAAATTGAGAGAAACACAGCACAATAAAGAATCATAACTAGTTTATTAATACAGGAAAAATATAGTGATAACAAAAGATGCAGTAAAGGATACTTGTGATGTTTCATTATATTACCAACCCTAAAGACCATTTAATGACAATCAGGAAACCAGCTCTGAGAAACATCATCACAGTGCGAGGGGGTAGGCTCAACCTTAGCAGGCACCCCCACAGAGGCAACATTGACCTGGGTGGTATGAGGTTCTGCCTTCTTGCATCTCATAAGGTTCAGGCATAAGGCTCAGGCTTTTGTACTAACAAAAATGCACACTCATGCAGATGCAGGCAGCCAGCCTACTTCAGAAGAAGTGGTCAGAAATATCTAGAAACATCTCTAAGGGTCGAGACTTTTCCAGGGAGCTCTAAAGCAGAACTTTCTGAGAAGCAACCAAAGCTGGACTTTCTGGGGAGCAGCAAAAGCTGGATTCTCCAGGGAGGAGCCAAAGCAGGACCTTCCAGGGAGGAGCCAAAGTGGAAAATAGTACTTTTCTATCTTTGTGTGTTTCACTATGGACCATGATGTGCTTTAAGTCCTGTCAGCCACACAGTTTGCTCACTCACTCCCCCCTCTTTCATCCCTCCAACTCCCAGGGGGATGGGGAGAAGAATCAAAAGAATGCAACTCCCACAGATTGAGATAAGAATAGTCCAGTAACAAAAGTGTAACACAAACCCACTACTGCTACCACCAATAATAATAATAAGTGAAATACAAGGGAAGAGAATACAAACGCCCATCACCAATACCCAGCCCGACCCAGCACTGAACCCCACACTTCTGGGTCCCTGCCCTCCTTTCTTACATTCTGGGCATGACGTGCTGTGGTATGGAATACCTCTTTGGTCAGTTTGGGTCAGGTGTCCTGTCTCTGCTTC
>JANRGW010040231.1:0-33046 GCA_024733675.1 Psilopsiagon aymara | reverse complement strand
GAAGTTTAGATTGGATATAAGGAAGAAATTCTTTACTGTGAGTGTGGTGAGGCACTGGAATGGGTTGCCCAGGGAAGTTGTGAATGCTCCATCATTGTCAGTGCTCAAGGCCAGGTTGGACAGAGCCTTGGGTGACATGGTTTAGTGAGAGGTGTCGCTGCCCATGAGAAGTGCAGCAGGATCGGAACTAGATGATCTTAAGGTCCTTTTCACCCATAACTGTTCAATGACTCTGTGATTCTATGACTTGCCTGTGGCAACACAAATTTTACATCTCAACAGCTCACTCTTAGAAGCAGCTTTGTGTTAGGAAGTGATCAGCTTGAGACCTTCAGGTCTGTTCCTCGTTACTTCAGGAGTCCATCAAGAAGTGCAGTCAGGGTACTTCTACTCATACTAATTTCTATGATTATTATGATTAGTTGTTGCTGCTCCAGGGGATCCCTAGAAGAAGGTGTGATGCAGTCTATTCTTTTATATGAACCGGATCATAACTGCCAAGATAAAAGATCCTTCATTCTCTCCTAACACTTATTTCAGTTAAGTTTTTCCTCACTTTAAATTACCAGTGGTAAACCAGATACCAGGTGACTTAGTGGAATGCAGAAAAGAAGGAGGGGACAGAGGGAGTGAGAGAAGAAGGACGAGAAAGAGGGAAGGAGGAATAGTGAGAAGCAGGCAATGGAAGTTGGGAGGGAAGAGGGGAAGGAAGCAATGAGCACATGGATCTCCATTATTACTGTTAAAATGCCTTTGTACCAATAATTTGTCAAAGCAGCAATATCTGCAAAGTAAAAATTGGTTGTTTACCTTTTTGCCACCTTTCAGGAT
The DNA here is from genome assembly GCA_024733675.1 of Psilopsiagon aymara. Classification (NCBI taxonomy): domain Eukaryota; kingdom Metazoa; phylum Chordata; class Aves; order Psittaciformes; family Psittacidae; genus Psilopsiagon; species Psilopsiagon aymara. The sequence goes on along the minus strand of JANRGW010040231.1, from coordinate 32,215 downwards.
AATCAATTATTCAGCCTCTGAGAGAGAGGCACAGAGGATACACAGGTTATGAGATAACCTACCCTTGGGGGCAGCATGCCTGAATGTAGTAAAGGCAGTAAAATTAATGCAGTCTTCTCCTTGAAAAAGTATGTCATTGTACTGAAGAGTGACAGCAAATATCCTGTCCTGCGATTCCTGCTCGGGTAAAGATCAAGTAGGAAAATGAGATTCTCAGCTGCTGTAAAATGGCACAACACTACGGTCTTTCCCTCCCTCCCTCGCTCTCTCAAGCTTTTTGTTGTACAGCTTAGTTCCCTTTTCTCAACTTCTCCTACACTGCGAAAATCCCTGTACACTGTATCAAATTATTTTCCTGACTCCATCAATAAGTTTAAAGCTTTTTTAAAACTTAGCAAATGGTTCCTCTAAAATATGACTTAAAAATTCATGCTGACCTTTCCTGATTTTAAAACAGTTGAGTATCAAATTGTATCAGTTTACAATTTCAGTAAGTTTTGCAAACACAGGAAAAAGGCTTTGTGGAGGACTGAAAAAAAAGGGAACATTTCATTCCCCTAGAACCACAGACCACTTAAATGATGCGTAAAACATCATACTGAGTAGTAAGGCAAAATAATGCTTGAGTTCCTTCAGTTCCTTTAGGACTCTTGGAGGAGGACCATCTGGCCCTGACAACTTGTTACTTACTAGCCATTTTCTTTAGAAATTCTTCTTTTGAGAGGTCATTTTAAGATGGCCGTTAAAGCACTTTCCTTATTTAAAAAAAGAGGGAGAAAAAAATCAGTGTGGGAACCTCACTCAGCTTTTCTGAAATGAATACTGGTGTAAAGCGTGTAGGTTTGTCTTGTGGTCTTATCTTCCAGGAGTACTACTTTAACACTTCAGTCATTTAATAACCTAATACTCTCCTTGGCAGGCATCCTGCTTCTGGTGCATTCAGAATATTTAGTTTTTGGTTTTTGTGCTTTAAATGAGGTTCCTCTAAATTGTTTTTTGCCTGCCTTATTATGGTTTTACATTTCATTCATCTGTTTATTCTTTGAACTGCTTCATTTTCCATTGACTTACCCCTGAACGTGTTGATTGCTTATGAGGCAGCAGCAAAACTGGAGGACTTGCAGGTCATTTCTTTATGGAGCCCAAAGGAGAAAGTGAAGAGTGGCATTACTTTCTTATTTAATTTATACCCTTTGCTTGGAAAAATGAACATGTAACTAATCCACTGTTTCTTTGTTCAGAGATAGAAGTATAGTGTAGTGCAATTTGAGGGGACTCAGGGAGGTTCCCAATAGCAGGCTCAGCTCTGAGGTCAGAACAGGTTGCTCTGGGTTTTATCCAGTCAAGTTTTCAAAACCTCCAAGCATGGTGACTGCACAACCTCTCTGGGCAACCTGTGCCTCTGCCCAACCACCCTCATGGTGAAAATATTTTTCCCTATGTACCCTTATGACATCCTCTGTCCTCCTGCCATGAAACCTGCAACGCTCTTCTAGGCAATGGCAAGCTGCTAGTAAGTCTGTCTCAGCAAAGCTCTCTTTTCCAGGCTGAATAAGCTCAGTTCCTTAAGCATTTCCCCATAATGCATGTGCTCCAGCCCCTTGGGCACCTTGCTGCCCTTCACTGAGCTCTTTCAAGTTTTCCAATGCCCTTCTTGTCTTGGAGGACTCAGAACTGCCCTGTCATTCCTGAGCTAAGCATTTCCCGCTTGCCTTTGAAAACTGCTAGCCTGCAGTCAACCACAAGTTTTGGTGTTTGGATGTTCACTTTCTCCCAGTGCAGTATCGAAGTATTCCATAACCTTATCCAAAACAAGCTGTGGAATCTAAGTCAAAATCAGGGGAGACAGGAATGTGTCCAAGTTACCTTGTCAACATTCCCTTGCAATGAAAGGGACAGGTGCATCAGACACTCTTGCATCCTGAATTCTACAGGAAAGAGCAAGGAACCTGGACAGTGGGTTGCTATATGATGTAGCTTAGTGTGTAAGTGCAGGTACTACCCATATGACATGAAAGGGAAAGGGCACTGTTACCCGCCTGTGTGCAGCTGCTGAAAGTACAACTACAAAAGGTCGAATGAAGAAGTCAGACCAGCATGTTACCTACTTACTAATATCTGTGAAACTCTCTGAGAGGCAGCCATGGCACTGTTTCCTGCTTTTAGTTAAAACTAATCATAGCTTTAAGGTGTGACTACCATAAATGAAGTGCCTTCCCTAGAAAATCCTACTGATGAGTAAAGCTCAGTATTTACTGGACACTGGTCTTGCTTAATACTGGGAGCTAAAATGGTTGCTCTTTGTTTCTAGTCATTTCACAGGATTATACAATCACAGAACAGCTGAGGTTGGAAAGCACTTTTAAAGAAGAAAAAAAAAATCCTTAAGTGAAATTTCATGTATTTCAGTTTGTGTCCATTGCCCCCTGCCTCTTGTTCTTTCACTGGCCATCACTGAGAAGAGTGTCTCTGCCTTCTTTACTTCCCCCTCCCCCCATGTGATACTTACACACACTGATATGAGTCCCTTGAACCTTCTCCTCTTGGGGCTAGACAGCCCCAGCTCTTGCAGCCTTGTGTGCCAGATGTGCCAGTCCCTAAGTCAGTTTTGTGGCCCTTCTCTGGACTGGCTGCAGCATGCCCATCTCTCCTGTCCCAGCCAGCTCTGGACCAGCATTAGACCCAGAACGCCAGCTGCGTCTCACCAATATTGAGCAGGGAAGGAACACCCCCCTTGTCCTGCTGGCCATACTCTGCCTGATGCAGGAGGCTGCAAGGGCAAACTTCTCTTCACTGTTCCTTCTTCCCAAGCAGACACTGAAGATGCACAGAAATAGCTGCAATCAGGCCAGAGTGGTCAGCCATTGCCTTATCCACTTCTGCAACCAAGGCATCAGTACATACCAAGAAATTCACTTGCTGAATCACTTATTTCTAAAAAGAACTACATCTCAACTAACTATAAGCCTTTTTAAGACACAGCTGCTTATTCAGCACTGCTGATAAGAAAATTTCCTTTGGAACAGACTGTTGATGCAACGTTATGTAGACCATAAATTGTCTTTACCTTCCAAACCCGCTTAAATTTCCTGTGCCAGTCTCCCACGAGGATCTAGTCCGCAGTACCATCTAGTGGCAAGCCTTGAGATGACCATGCCTGTCGCAAAACCCACTCTTAACTATTGACGTTTCTTCCCAATCTCGATAGTGATAAAATGTATGAAACATCCTCTTATTCTTGGAAATAGTACCATGTGGGATAGCATGAGAAAAACACACCTTGTCAGGGACTGAGAGGAGTTAGCTCTGATGGTGAAATTGCCTATCCAGTATGCTTCATGAGAATAACACCTTTTCCCAGAGGTGACCTGAGATAAAATTGTTTGCCTCCTTGAAAAATACAAAAGAATTCGACACTGATTGAAGAAATGAAGCATTTCTCTGAGACTTCTTTTGAAGACAACTGGGGGAGCTTGTCTCTTGAGATGCACAGCCAGTATCACACTTCTTTAGAAACTGCTCCCAGTTAGAGCACATGTACCTGACATCCAGCTGGGCATCTGGTTATTGCTGTTTAGGTAACTTCCTTTGGTCAGCTAGATAATGAACACTGGACTGCATATTTACACTGTAGTCAAATTGTATGTACTCTCAATTAATTTAGGTGCTGAACAAGAACACAGTAATGCCTATGGTTTTGATAACAAAAAGGTAAAATGACATTGTTTTGTAACACAGCATGAATGCCCAAATTCTTGTATTAGCTTTTTGGAAGTTCTATTGTGATTCTTTATGAATTATAAAGTGTTAAATTATAACAAATTAATTAAAAACAAAAAAAAAAAAAAACAAACCCCCCCCCAAAAAAAAACCCCAAAAAACCCCAAAAAACAAAAAAAACCAAAAAAACCCCCAAAAAAACCAAACAAACAAAAAAAACCAAAAAAACAAAAAAAACCCAAACAAACAAAAAAAACCAAAAAAACCCAACAAAAAACCCACAACAATATCCAAAAAGATCATACCCTGAGAACTGTTGCTTAGGCAAATGGCATGCAACAGTAATTGTTGTGAAGCTGTTCAAATAAGTAACAACTTTATTATTTTGTAAAAGACATCAATGCAAAGTCATGCTTTATGAGCCAAAACTACTGGAAGTGGAAAAAACCCTATTCTGTTGCTTTCTAGGCATCTAGAAATAAAAAATCTAGATATCATAGAAAGGCATTTCTTGAAATGCATCAATTTAGTGAGCTCTAATATGTGCTGCTTCAGTGGCTGAAATGAAATGTAGATAGAGGAAACAGTGCTGAGTTATGCAGCCTCACACACAGAAGGCAGTGAGCTGAAATGAGGGAGAATGGCCTCAAGCAGCAGGTCTTTCAAGGAAGCTTCTAATACGTCAAGAACTCAAGCACACTCCCATAGTTGTGGACCTTCAGAAGAGAATGCAGTGTGAAGACTCCCAGCCGGTGAGCTTGTTTTCTCAGATGTGACGCGCTATTTGTCTTCAGAGGCTTCTACATTTAATTCCTTATTCATACCTTTTGTTTTCAAAGGATTAAAAATGTAAAAATTAAAAGGATTAGAATACACACACGTAAAAGGATTTCTAGCCCTAGTAAAGCCTGCACATTTTTAGTATGGTGACCAGTACTCAGTATAATTTATGTAAATCCATTTTTGTCAATGAAAGACAGTCTATCAGTTTAAGAGTTAACGATTCATATTTGATGCTTCTGGGCATGCCTTTTTTCTCCTTCAGCTCTAACAATTTTATAGCTATTTTGGGAGAAATTACTGCTCTTCTGGTCTCTAAAAGCTGAAACAAAGAAATGGAGGGTGAAGACTAATTTGCATGACCAGTTCTACTTGTACTCAGTATAACTTGCACTGCAGTGTTGGGATTTTAGTGAAATTCTAAAAATGTTCTGCAAAAAATTCTTAAATCAACTCTACAGTTTTCCCTCATCATTACAACAATTTGAGGTATTCTATCACAGTCACAGGTCTTGTTTCTGAAAGGTTAGTACAGCTCAACAACAAAAAATGAGTCTGACCCTTCAACAAACATGCATTCTTCTGTTTGGGAACATACCAAGTCTGTAAGACAGTAGGCTTGCTGTGAACATGCTAAATGCACCAAACAGCATGTCTTCTGATGGATGCTATCACCAATACCTGACATATACTTGACTGCTATAAAGTGTAAATGGAAGAAACTGTTCCTTTTAAAATACAAAATAAATGTATTTCTAAAAGCAAAAGATTCTGTATTTTAAACCACTTAGACACTGCTGCACAACTTTCATTATTCTCAAAGGTTTTGTTATTCATTAAAGGCTTTTTTACTCTGCATTTTGTCACTTTGATATCTATTGATAACAATTTGCTTGCTAGAGATATGCCTTTCTCAAGTCTTCAAAAGAGGATGTTTACAGAGTAGCAAAATCTGTTTTCTAAGATCTCTTTATATATTTTAGTCTTACAAATTCCTATACCCTTGAAACAGTCTTGTTGAAACGCTAGTCAGACCATTAAGGCATTTCTGATGTTTTTCTTTCTTATGTTTCCTGATTCATACTTCTGAAAGGCCTGTTGTTCGTGATACAGCTGCACTTTGGTGGTAATAAACACTTTACAGTTCTTTTACTACCGAAAGCACCATTCATATGATATACAGGAGTAGTTACCTGTAGTATCTTTTATTTAGATTGCAACACTGTATAGAAAGAAAGCACATTATAAATCCAGGCAGACAATAAATATGAAGGAGCACATGAGAAGTAATCTAATTTCCTCTTTAGGTCACCTGGGAGCCTTACAAAACATCAGGGTTATGACTGGAATCATGAGAAGAAAAGATTAGCGAATCACATAGTCAAAGTAAGTATCAAACCTACTGCTTAATACACTGTGAAGAGAATACAGAGCTCTCAAGGGTTTTTTGTGATGATATTACATCATTAAAAATCTATCAGATTTCAAGCTGCCAAACTAGCTTGAGATTTACTTAAATCAGTTTTTGCCCTGTTTTAAAAAAATAAACACCTCAAAGACACCTTGAGTAAGAGTGTCTTTCACATTTGGTGAATGTAGGTCAGTTTAGATGAGCTCCCACAGGACTTCTGCACAAAGGAAAATACAATTCAGTGCTGTAGTGATAGATAAACATTAAGAATGGTGGTTTTATATCACTCACAGAAGGACTTGGAGCAGAAGTGAGCACACAGTTTGGTAATGTGAAAGGGCTGTAAACCAAGAGGTGAACCAAACAAAAGGAGATTGAATCAAGCTGACTAACAGTCAGACGGGTGACAGAAATGCATGAATCAATGTCCTGAAACCAAAACACCATGATGTGAGCTGAGAAACATTCTTCAGTTCTAAATTTGAGGCAGTAGGAGATGATAGATACAAGAGTAATGAACCTCCACAGCAGAGACAGGCCAGTTATGAGGGGTTAGGATACAGAAAAATTATCAACAAGAAAATGAGTTCCTGATCCTGAGACATAAACAAAGATGGTGTGGTAGGTCTGAAGGACCTCTTCTATATCTTTTTTTTGTGATAGAGTCAATATCTGTATATGAGTAGAATCAGTAAGGCCTCCTGACTAAATACATAAAAATAGGAGACCTGAAACCAGAAGCAGCAAATATTAGAATTAAAATGGGAAACTTTCAAACAGAAGACCAAAGACCTCATTTAAAGGATGAACATTAGGGTAGAACAGAAAAAAAAGATTTATTCAGGAAGTTAACCTAGAGATGTGACCAATCTTTTCTCTGCTTTCCCTCTTCCTTCCTCAAACCACCATTGAAAAATATCAATCAAGCAAAATATAGTCTTAATTTAAATAACACTTTAAAAGAAATATAAAATCTATCAGGGATGTAAGACCCAAGATACCTGTTTTGTTTTCCAAGGAAACCAAGAAATTGGTTTCATGCTTTGGCTTCTAAAAATATCTTCATGATCTGACTTTCTTACTGCAGCTGAAAATTAGACACTTAAATTCTTACACTGAGACTTCATCACCCTTCAGTAATGCTGCTTCCTGCTGGATTTTGGGTTTCCTGCTTCTTTGGGGATTTTCTCTAACTGCACACAAAAGCTATGTCAGCATCCCAACATGATATATCATGAACAGGTGAAATCAAACTTGAGTGTCCTGCACTCTGAGTGTACATTCTGCAAGACTCCAGGGGTCTCTCACATCACAGACCTAAGGCATTAATTATGTCAAGTCATAATGACTTCACAATTGGGTGAAAAACTCTTTTGTTTAAGGACTTATTTGCCTATCTTTGACATAGTGAACATTCTTACTGGAATTTAGTAGAGTTTCATTAAATGCTATTTTCAGTAACTTCTAGATATCAACCACGATGGTAATCTAATCGGATTTTTAACTCCACATGAAGATTATGAAGCTCTTATTATTTCCTACCAATACAAAGAAATGTGATTATGAGCAAAACATCATTAAACCAGACAGAAACAATTATCCTGACTTTTATATTCAAGTAAAACATTTAATTTCAATTACAACAGATAAGTTTTATAATTTTATTTTATTAAATAATGGTGGCATAGAATCATAGTCCAAAAGGGATAATGGAAAAAAAACTGCTTAAAGAAAAAATGTTGACTTTGAATTTATATTCTACATTTATGGGCAAACAGAAGAGATTTCAGCAAGTGTGAGAAAGAAATATAGCCCATTACAGTCTAGAGAAACAACACAAGTTAACAGTTTGATGACTAATACCATGTTGACTTTTACAATATCTCACAAATACACAATGAAGTTCTATTCAAGTAGAATTAATTTTATATATCTAAAAAAAATAAACAGGGGAATTTAAAAACTACTGCTTTAAAAATACATCAGCAATGAATCTAAAGTTTTTTTTCTGGTAGGAAACAACTGAGAGTTAATGCAGTTTCAGATTACTGATTTTTTAAAAACAAAGCAGCACCACACTGAATCCACTGGTCTTGGTTTCCTCCACAAGGTACATCAATGTTTGCCACCACACGGTCCCTCTCCACACTAGTGTAGACTGGCAAAGATATGCATTCCTCTGGAGAATATGGACCATATGCATCCTGTCAACAAACAAGCACTTAGTTATCACATAGACAACAAAACATGAGAAAGAAATAATCTGCAATGACATGGTATCTAAAGCTAGATCGTAAGATACAGTTCAGATGTTTCAGTCTTAGGCAGGTGACTGTTGGTCCAGACTACAGAGAAGGATTAGTAACAGAGGCTTCAGAAAATTTCATAGAATCATAGAACAGTTTGGGTTGGAAGGGACCTTCAAAGGTCATCTAGTCCAAGCCCCCTGCTATAAGCAGGGACATCTTCAACTAGATCATACTAACACTGATCACAGTCACAGCTGGGGTTCTTTGATACCTCTGGAAAACAGGCCATTTCCTTCAAGTGCCTAAATAGGAAATTATCAAGTTAACTTTAGGCATTCAGATTTGAACTGACTGCTTTGAACTTCCCGCTGAATTTAGAGTTTGTATTCTCTTATACATGTACTTTTCTTGCACATTAGCAGTACTGCTATTACAAAGATCGCAATTAGACTGCAAACACCACTTAACGAAGGACTTTAGTTGAGGCCATGGCTTTACCTCTCAGTCTGTATCTAGATGAGCAAGCAATGCTCTATTCTGGGAACAGGAACAGCTCCCCTCTGTTTTCTGTACTACAAACCCTGCGTGCCTTGGACAGTTTCTTCCCAGGCCTTTGCACAAGACATTGTCCTTATGCATGGCTACAGAACTGAGCTCAAAGACTCAGTTTAGACTTCCTACAGCATGTAAATTGGTTTTTCAACTTATGTTGCATTTATTTAGTGTAAATAATTCAGGGTTTGACTCAACTAATATATATTAAGCAAGTTTCCTGTCACACTCAAAATCTCCCTTCCTGTCAACAGGAAAATGTGGCAATATTTTCAAAAATCAAATAACAAAGCAGCACAGTTGTCAGAAAGGAATTTGAAACAAAAATGAGAGTCTTCTTAATGCAAATCACATCAAATGGGAGTTAATGAAGCTCCAATATTAGAAAATAATTAAAAACAGGAAAAAGGAAACATGCAAACAATAACTGTTTCAAGCACTTTGCCTTGCATGTCAAGTATAAGCCATTTCTGAAGAATTCTGTTGTTCCTTTTGAAAATCAACTTCCTGTGACTTTTGAACATCAGTGTTTAACTCCTTACAGAAGGTTTGTGCACTGTAAGAGAATAACTAATTAATGAGAAGTTTGTCAAAAGAACTCATCTGTTCTCAGGATTACACTTGCCACTTTTATCCCTTGGTTAATGCTACTGAAGAAGACAAAATGCTGGCCAGTCTGAGAGTAAACTGTTAATCAGAGAATTTAAATTTTGCCAAAGCTGGGACGCTGAAAGTTGGGCAGTTTGTCCTGAAAGACCTCTTTTTACACCTTCTTTGGACAAAAAAGCTGTTCTGCTTTTCTCAATCCCATTGATGTTTTAAGGAATCACATTGTTTGAGGGTTAAAATAATTCTGTGAAAGTCTTTTTGAACCATAAATCCTTATGTCCTTGGCTTAAGCGCAATTCAAACTTTCTCTTTGTCTAGACTGCCTCACACACAGTTCCATACCCTATGGATATCTATCAGTGAATTAAAACTGCAAAAGACCTTCACAGTTTAATGAGAATAAGCATTATGTTCGTAGCTCAAAATACTCCATTTTGAGCACTGCAGCATTTTAAGGGGCTCTCTCAGAGAAATTCTATAAGCTTCTTTATTTTTTTTCTTTTACTAAAGAGTTTGCCTTATTTTAGTTTGGTTGAAGATGACCTCAAAGTATTGCATTATAAATATACAGATTTTTGCTCATGAGATTCCATAAGATATATTTATACGGGGGGAAAAAAAATCAAACCCTGAGAATCCGAAGACAATATGTTCTACTTCATGCAGTCTTCTACAGAGAGGATAATGAGATTAGGGGAAGTGCATAACATCCTGTTTCTGCCTTGGTTTCTGAGCACAGTGTTTGAGTGTGGTCCACTTATACAGAAAAGCCCACAGCAAAATAACTTAAGGGCAGAATATTTCAGAAATGCTCTTCTTAGAGACACTTTATCCTTAAAATCTGTGCAGTTGACAAGTTTTGGTTTGTGTTTTAAAATAATTATATTTGAGTCCAGCACTAAGCCTGCAGTTGCTATTACATCGGAAGAAGTTTAATTCACTGATTTTTGAACTATCTCACTTCCATGTTCTATAGATAAAAGTTCTCTGGTGATGTCCCATATAATTTCTGTATTTTGTCTTTGAAGTTTGAAGTATATAGACTGTTATTCAGAAGAGCACTTAATCTGTTTTATCTCTAACACAAGATGAATGTTTTTCAGAACAAAGACAGGGATACTTAAAATCCTCATTTTCAGCGTGCATAAGATAAACATTTGATGTTGCCATGTAAAAACATGTATATTGCCATCCTAACCCACCCATCACTAAGTCTATATACTATGATATATGGTAATTCCATTCTTAAAAGGGGCCTACAAGAAAGATGGGAAAAGCCTTGTTAGCAGGGCCTGTTGCAATAGAATGATTTAAATGAAAAGAAAGGAGATTCAGGCTGGACATGAAGAAAAAAATCTTTACAATAAGGGTGGTAAAACACTGGCACAGGTTACCCAGAGAGATGGTAGATGCACCATCCCCATGGAAATTCAAGACCAGGCTGGATGTGGTTCTGAGCAACCTGATCTAAAGATGTCTTTGCTTATAGCAGGGGGCTTGGACTAGATGACCTTTGAAGGTCCCTTCCAAACCAAAGTATTCTACAATTCTATGATTTTCCTGCGTACCACCTTCCATGTAAATTAGAAATATGTTTATTTCTCTGTATAAAACAAACCTTGTAAACTACTAAAGAATTGCAGAATCTTTCACTGGTCGACTTTGTAATAGGGTTTGTGATTCTTTGTATTTTTATTTTTTAATTTTCAGTGTTTTCTTTCCCATCAAAGCTGAGAGCAGTACTGCTGATACTGGCTAGTATTCACTTCTGTGCTCAAAGTATAAATCTTGACCATTATACTTCTAATGCTATACCATAATATAATGCCATACTTCCAGTGCTGGAGGTAACAATGAGGGAAAACAAAAAATAGTTGGGATACAATAATGTGTTAGCAGTGGTGCTCCTTGTACAATATCTATCACAATAGACCATGAATCTCCTCATTGCCATAATTTATGACAATTAATAAACTTAATTTTAACTGAAATTTCAATTACTTGGGTCCTGTGAACTTTTAACATTCTTCTAACCAAACCTAGCCTTCTCAAGAGAGAACTCTGCAGAGTTCTCAGAGCTGCCAAAAACCAGACTCCTCCAGTTAATAAATGTACTTGCTTGATGAGTCAAAGTATATAGGACAGGATAAAAGGTGGCATTGTTTTTCATTTTTTATATACTGCTAATTTTACTTATCCTGACAAAGTAGGAAAAACGTACATCCACCCCAATTTCTCACTTTCTAAATTTACACTTGATTCTTGGTGTAAAACTCTTGATATTTTTCTTTTAGATCTGTATGTGGGATTCTTCTCACCTGTCTGTTCCAGAGTTAGCGGTGTAGTCTGTCTCTAGCCACATCTAGGCAGAGTTTTATCCCAGTTACTTTATGTTTAGACAGGTATATTTTGATGAGGTGAATACTGCAATAAGCTTTCTTTCAGAGATAAAATGGTAGGTATAGGAATTTGTAATTCATACACATCCCTGAAGAAGCTCTATGCAATTTTTTGCTTTGTTTATCAGAGATTGCTATTGTAATTGGAGAGCAGTTGCAGCAACAACTTCTACTGTTTGGATTACTTCACTTTCATCTTGCCTAGTTCTGCAAGCATTGGCATTATCTTAAATTAGCGTAAACAGGAGAAAGGCTTTCTTTGCTTACAGATCATATCATGTTCTCTTTTTAATGCTGTTGCATTTTAATTTAATGTTTAAAATGCAAAGAAAATATATTCTAGGAATGAACTCCCAAGCTCACATATACATTTACTGAATATACTTTTGAAAATATCTTAATATTTTTTAAGACAAGGAAAAGGGTATAACTGAAATAAAGTCTTTGACTTAATCTAAAAACCAAAAGCTAAAGAATATTCATAAAATTATAGTAAGTTCTCATTTTATATAAAAAATTAACTTTTTCCTCTTAAAGACAAAGATCTCTATATTGAAATGAGGGAGAAAACAGGTCAGCAACATCATACTGAAAAGCTACTATGGAGAAAAAAGCAAATTATGGGTCTTAAAAGTTTAAGGCTTTTAATAATTTAGTACCTGTGGAATCCAGGCCATGTAACAAGGGAGAATAGATGACACACTGGGGGAGTCATGCAGATTTTCTGAAAGTCGATTTCCATCAAAACTGCAACCTTCCAGTTGTAAGCCACTGATCTGATGTGGAAATAGAAAATATTAAAATATATATAACAGACTTGAAATGTCAGTAATGATTACACTGTGCTTTAATAAATTATGATCCTTTTTACTGTGACCAGTTTTTCAATAACAAGAAACGAATTATTGTAACGTTCTGTGTGAGAATAGGAAACATGATTTAAAGCAAGATCTGGACCACACTTCAGTGTGATCTTCCAGTGATTTAGATTCACAGTCTTTGAAATGTTAGAGAGAAATATCTGTAAATGTCATCATTTCTGAAGCTGCAGTTGCCTGGAATTACATTAATGGAAATATGATAGCAATAGGCAAGTACACAGTCATTACAATGTCAAGAAGAAGAGAAGAGCAGTCAGTGAAATAAGCATGACTTCCTACTTGGAAGTCTGGACACAGCTTTCAAAGAATGGAATGCATGATTATAGAGCTACTGCAGAGGCAAAAAAAAAAAAAAAAAACCAACAAAAAACGAAATACAGTGACATGACAGAAAATGTTATTTAAACCAACTCGAGATTTCATAAGTAAACTGTTATTTGGCAAAATTAAAGAAAAATCTCATATGCTTCTACAAGAACTATGCAGTGTTTTATACGTAATATGATTAAACTGCTTTCTTTAAATCAGTAAGTACTTTCAGCCTCGGAACTAAACATTTTCCTAGTACAAATTCTAATAGTTTTCTAGTATAAAAAGCAATGATAGTTTGTCTGCTGAAGTGAGAACTTCAATTTTAACAACAATAAAACTTAACTCAGCAGTATTTCGTAAGGCTAATGACGAACAGAAGAAATAGGCAGATGTCTAACAGAAGTGACAGTCTAAAAATCATGTCTGTTAAAGTATCATACTGAAGCCCTGAATTAAATACAGGTTGGCTTTCACCAAACATGAAGTTCATAAAGCAGTGCTGAAACTAGGAGATACAATGATGCTGGAAACTGGTGAGTGACCACATAACCAAAATGGAGAAAAGTATAATTTTCTAATACTAAGGTAATTTTTCTAATAATTTTCTCTTGCAAGTTTTAAAAAGTATACTAAACTTTAAAAAGTGATGAAGTATGATGTTACAATGAAGAATGGTATCATAGAAGATGTAATGAAAATAATTTGCTTAGGCAATTACAGTATTCTAAAATGATACACTTGGCAAGAAAAACTGCAACAGTAACACAGTGGGGGTTAGTGTCATGTTTCAAAAGCAATGCTTTCCTCACAAGTGTTTTTTTCTTAATGCTTTACTAACTGCATATTAGCTAAGATTAGGTTTTTAATAACTAATTTTTTTTTGACTGTAGATGGGCATTGTAGTCTTCAAAATTTGCATCTTTAAAGTTGTATTTCTGTTCTAACACAGAGCTCAGGTTCTTTACAATGTGCATGATGCACATGTACATGAAAAGGAGGTTATAAAAGATTGCATTTAAAAAAACTACAGAAAAATGCTGTGTTTCACCTTGGACAGACAGTGACTAGCGCAGCAGCAACATTATTTGAAGCTATCTGTGCTCTGTACAGACTAGGATTCACAACAAAGTCTCTAGAACTGCGGTTAACCTGAACCACAACAACCCGAATTGGAAAGCTTGGTGTAGTGTGACTTTTCTCTAACTTCCACAAATTAATATAAGAAGACCCCAGTGAAGTTGTATCTTTCAGACTATTTGGAATTGCAGAACATTTTTGTTTTTTTGAATCCTTCAATCTCCTGTCAGAAGCTTAAAGTCTTTTCTTTGTTATGAACATGTGAGACTCCTCTCCTTTCTCCTGTCAAGTTTATTGCGATCTTTCTTTTGAATCTTCTCCAAGATTTTCAGGTCTGTTGCTTTTAAGGAACAGTGTTAACATCTGAAATTTTGTACTGTTTCTTTGCAGACTTAAAATCCTTCCAAACAGACAGATTTTGGAAACAAGTAGGCTTTACCTAGTAAAAGAGAAGTTTGGGTGTCAATAGTCTTTAATGATAGGCTACACACACTCCAGTACCACTTCTTCTGTCTTGCAAGAGCAAATGGTATGAAGAAAATATCTTTAAAAGGCAGAAAAAGTTTTACTAATGATAACATGGAGGCATTCCACAGACTCATTCCTATTGCTCTCTGTTGTTAACATTGATATTAATACGCCAGTTATATGTCTGGGCATATAATCCAGGCCTTACTTGCTTATATGGCCGGGTCCTGGGTTACACTTCATCCAACTACACCGTGACCAAATGCTCTCAAAGCTCTAATTTATCCCTATCACACAAATATTAGAAAGATTAATCTCATAAGCTCTTCTTTCTGTCCTTCCTGCATTCTGCAGGGAATTTTGTTATGAAGTTGAGTATGATAAGTATGTGAGTTTGTCAAAGTTATTGAAGGAAGACTGGTCTAATGAAGAGGTTTTAACACTTATTGTTAGGGTGTACAAAGGTCTGGCCATTGTGAACATGTCTAAAAGATGTTCCTATAGAAAACTGTCGAAAAATCTTTCTACTGCACACACATTTCTTCTTTTGAAATTGGCAGTTCCTTTGACATTATAGTTATGCAAAATAACACCACTGGATCTCCTGGAAAACTTCAACAAACCATAGAAACTCCTTTGAAGATGAAGACCTAAATTTTGACTTTGATTCAATATTAAAAGACACTGAAAAAAAAAACCAAACACCAGAACAATGTACTTTCAGATACTGTTTGACTGAGTGCTCACATAGGAATGTTCTCATTTCTATGATAAACTGTAGAGCAATTACAAGTACTATGAAGGACATGGATTTCACAGTATCTATAATTAGCATGCACAGTATTTTTGCAGCTGAGCTCACAGTAATGGCTGGAGTTGTCTGTAAATTTTTAAATTTGAATTCTAACAAAGTATTTGGTATATTTTAACCTGGTAATAATTTAGTTTCAAAAATACAGTGTTACAAATTATAGATTATCTTTCTTTAAAATACATTTGTGCTCATACTATGGTCCAAAGCATTTCTGTTTCCAAAATTTCAAATTCTCTGCAATGATTTTTTTCTTACTATTTAATGTCATAATTTCCCATGAAATAATATAAACTACAGCAGACTTAAGGAAGTCACATTTTCACTTAATTACTTCTACAGGTCTCCACCATTAATTTCTTGATATTGCAGGATTGAGGCATTCTGTGAAAAAGACCTTTCCAGAATGCCTTATAATAATATTTCAGTCAACTGCTAAAAGCATAGTTTGGGTGTTAAAATGCCTTGCAATACATTTTTCTTTTTCACTATTTATATTAAACAATACCCCAGCTCATAGCACTTACTAACCAGGAAGTTTCTTACCATGTTTTTAACTTTCATTCTTTTCTATAACAACAGAAAATGGAATGCCAAAATGAATGACTACCTGCTTTTGTATAAACGTACAATCAGTGCACAAAGCAAATAGATGAATTTGCATATCAGTATGTGATTGAACTACAACAGCAATACATTTTTAGAACCTTTTGTTAGAGCAATTGAAAGTGACACTAAAGAAGATGCAATTTTGTACAGATTGATTCTAAATCAAATATTCATCACATCCTACTAGGAAAAATATACTCCATGTCACACATTAAAACTGTCACTGGAATAAACATTGATAATTTAACATTAGGTTTGATAATCTACCCCAATTAAGGTGTATTACTGGCCTGATTGAGCGTTTCTTTGTCTACTCTGTATTTTGCTGGATTTGACAATTCCAGCACTTCACACTTCTGACTTAGAAGATGATCATATATTTGAAATTTTTGGCACACAAAGATCATTCCAAATGTCTACAATTGCTGAAGTACGATGCCATTTTTTAGAATTGCAGGAAGACTGAAGAATCTTTCTATCATACAGACCATAATTAGATTTTCACTTTCTTCTCTGTATCAGAATAAATTCTAAGCCATCAAAAACTTAAAAGTCAAGAAAAAACAGTCAGTGTCATTGTGACTAAGAAAGTTATACAAAGTGTGTGTGAATCCTAGGTTTAAATTCAATCCTCAACCACATTCCTAATTGTTCCAATCATTCAAAAAAGATATTATATTAGAATAATTAAATATAAATTGATTCAAGGACTTGAAGAACATGACTCTCCCATGTCCCAGAACAGAGTCGCCCTACCATGTGAGTACAGAATCAATCCTCCCAGTGGAAATAGTTACACAAAGTGAAATAGCCCCAGTAGCGTAAATCGAGACTGATAAACCTCAGGATAGCCTCTACCATGATCTGGTTCTTGTAGAGTATGCGAGAGATCTAATTTTAAGCCTGCTGTCTTAATCATGTGAAGAAGGAACATGCAGTATCAACAGATAAATAATAATTTAAAAAAATCACATTTATCAATTCTACCAGTTATTTAATCACAAACTTTCTGATAATTTTAAGATCTATCTTACATAAGAATGGAGTGACTTATCAAAGATTCTCAAATTAACCTTTTTTTTCTTGGAGTCCCCACACAAAATAGGTTCCCTGGTCTATAAGTTCAGCCTGGATTCTTGAAACTGCAGATACATTAAATTTACCCGCATTAGAATTCATATTGCTCATGTGAACCAATCTTAATGTGCAACCCAGCGGATCATTATCAAACAAGACACACTTTAGGGGATGATTTTTCTGAATCACTGACATTTTTATGCCCTAGTTACAGTCCATGTGGTATTTAGCTTTACTAATGTGAAAATTTCTCCGTAGTTCTCCATAAGCATGACGAAGGAAATCTCATGGAAAGTAATCTAAATATTCAGCATGGCAAAGGATTCCAAAGCCTTTCTGTATATCAAAGATTGAAAAGAGCAGTGAAGATAATGGTGAATATTTACAAATACAGATTTACTGCATATCGCTTTTACTGAGGAAAGGATAATATTCAAATCAAATGAGTAAACTTGATAGGATTCTCACCTATTTCTTAAAAAATAGCCACTCACCTAACTGTTTCTACTATTTCTGTGGCAGAGAATTTACTCTTAAACAAAATTATCTTTTTTATCTTCAATTCCTCTTGAATCATTCGACTCCTTCTTGCAGTGCAGTTCAGAATACATGCTAACCTTTTTGCCTACACTGTTATCAGTGACTGCTAATAATGTATTCTAACTAATATTATCAAAAACTACCACATAAATTTACACATAACAAAGAAATATAAGTTACAATATACCTAACTGGATTGTTATAAAACTCTTTCCTCTGATAAACCTTTTGTTAGTTTCCAAGCAGCTATTTCAGACCAGTGACAGACATTTTTCAAAGATGGTTTTGAAGAAGTCCAAGCTTCTAAGATCTGCAGCTGATAGCCTATTAGAATGAGTGTTCTCATTGAACGAAATTCAATTTTGGCTCACTGATATGTACTCAGAAGTCCTGGCTGAATCTGGAACCACAGAACATGTGATTTTCAGGCTCTGAGGTTCATTATATCTCAAATTTATCCCAGGGAACCAAATGGCCTTATAAGTCCCTTGGTTTATTTATCTTCAGGTTCTAGTAACCCATCTGTTTCTCATTAAATGAAGTAGGCAGCCATTACTCTTATTTAAATACCAAGATTGAATATTTTTCTAAACTATATTCTCTAGTTCCAACAGAAATTCAAAAGAATGTAGTGTATAAAGGTCAGATTGGATGATAATGGTTATCTTTTCTAGCTTTACAATCTATTAATATTTTAGGAACATGAATTCTTACACATTCTGTATTAATAATTTTAGATAGCATCAGCTGCCATCCCAGAACCTTAATATCTCCCACATCATCGTGTCTGCCTGTATTTCTAGAAAAGTTGGCCTGGCAATTGCTTTTCTCTTCTAGTCTAGCAATCTCTCTGCTTTACCTGCACATCAGTACACAATAGTGTGGTGAGTGCTCTGCATTATTCAGCTATGTTTCTATAAGAATTCAGTTTTAAGTGCCATGCTCTGTGCTGAACACAGCACTTTCAGCTGTGCAGTATTATCATGGGACCAACATATCTGTTGGAAGATGTAGCACTGCAAATTTACTTTGTGAATTCCCTGCATAATTTAAGTATAAAACAGGTGCAAAGAGATCTGGATTCAGCCAAAGTGGCAGTGCCACCTGAAATGTTAAGATGCTAAACTAAACCATTCAAGGACTCATCTCCACACTGCTGTCTAAGCAAACAGTAGTGACTTTCTGGCTGCTAGCTGTAGTCCTAAGTGTCCATTAAAAAATTGTTGGATCTTTATCATATCAAATGCTAGTCACATTATAGTTTACTTTGGTTTGTTTATCTTCCTTAGAAGTCTCTTTTCAGTGATTCAATAAACACTAACACATGGCCTCAGACTTGCAGATTTACATGTGTAATTCCTCTTGCTACATGCCACAAGTCTTTCTGGACAATGGTTAGATATCAACTAATGGAACTGCAGCTTAAAATTTTATCTAAGAGCTGGTTAAAGGTAATGGTGCAAGAATAAGTTTAAATTTGAAATTTCAAATAAGCACTGTGCCTAGAGATGGCTAAAAAGATAACTGCTTTACTTCTCCCATTTCTGCAGAATTTTTGAACTACCATTTTTGTAGGTATATACAGTTAACGAGCCTTGGGTCTCAGGTACACCAAAGTATTTATAGCTCAGTTTTCCACTAAGTTTATGGACAGATGACTTAGACTATTCAAATAAAACATGTTTATAAGCTTCTACTAAAACATCCTGGTAAAATACCTTAACTTGAAGTTTGCCTTCCTGTATTCGTCCTTTCCATGATGCTGTAAATTTAAGGCTGTCCACTGAACAGCTCATTACTCTGCAAGGGAAACATATATATAGTAAACTATAAAGACATGTAACAACAGGAAATGAAATACAACACCAAGCCCAATGCATTTCAATGTGACCCATATACTATCTCTTTGAAGAAAAAAGATTAATTTCATCTAAAATAAAGAAAATAATCAGCATTTAAGAAAGTACCTCACAGCTACTCTACTCCACTGCAAGTAATAAAAATGAGATGAATAATGACATAATTGACATAATTTGTTGGAGCTGTGTCCTGAAAATGAAATAACTATCTTCATGCGTAGGGAACAAAGGTACATTAGCACAAATAGATAGATTATTTTCCCTCACCTTGCAGTCTCCTGGCGTAAAGCATTGAGAAATGTGTCTGGATGAAATAGCTCCGAAAGGTCAAGGGTATCTGACAGTAGTTTCTGTTTCTCCGCTTTTTCTACCCAATTCTACAAAAGGAGGGGAAAAAGTAAAACAAAGAATACAGAAGTTATCACCTGTTTTTTCAACATTCTGAGTCAATGTGGGTTTGTCAATTATTACTACTAAATGAAAACTGTTTGTGCAAATACACTCTAACCTCAAAGATTGATATGAATTTCATTATCTCATAAACAAAAAATTAACACCACTTAAACATATAAAGAAACCCAGCAGTTTCTGTGTAGTGTGACTCACCCATTCAAAATAAATTTCTATTCTGTTCTTTTGTATAGTGCAGCTCACATTGTGCAATAAACCTTATCAAGTTTCTAACATTCTGTTGAAAACTCACATCATTTTTAGTAACAGGAGAGTTCATGTTTTCCATCAAAATGTTTGTCATTACTGTCTTTGCTTTACTAAGTTCAGGCAGATAACCACATTCCTTTCAAAGAAGCTTTAAGATCATTCTTCTGTGTAAACTGCCTATTACATTCAAGAAACAATCTGTAGTAAGAGTTTTTATAACTATTTAACAACATTTTTTTCAAAGTATCTCTTAGCATGAGACATGAATTTGCAGAACTTTTGATGAGATAAAAACTGGCTTCTGTTATGTTTGGTAATAAATGAAACTGATAGAGGTGGGGAGAACAACTGGCCACAATTATCCTTACAGAACACATGTCCCACCCTATTTTTTTCACCCTGTATTTTATGTAGCTATGAAGCATGTTACTCAGAGCAGTAAACTTGGAATTCCCTATCAATGTTCTCATGTTGGCATTATGAGCCAACATGAGAACAGAGACACACATTGCACCCTTGGTAAACCATGTGTTTTAAGTAATGAAATGCGAGTTTGATCCTCGAAACACTAGCAATTGCAGGCTAGAGATTTTTTTATTTTTAGTTGAGTTATTTAGGTACCTGAGAGGTTATGCAACAGTCTACACTCAAAATCCTCTTTCGAAACTTTTGTACTGTACATCTTTGGTAAATGGTATAGTCACAGTCCTGACTATGGCACTGTTTCTGTATAACCTACTCTACAAGTAGTTGCAAGCCATATACTTCTGCACACAGAGATTAATGTTTAATACTAAGCCAGAAAATAATCAGACACTAAGACTCCATATGCTACCACTAAACCGAGAAAGACAAGCCACACTTCTTTCTAAATACCAACTACTACAAGATTATGAAATTGCTCTAGTCACTGAATAAAAAATCTTGGAAGCTACATTCTCATCACACAATGCATTTGCCAGGCATGCACATGTTGTTTATAAAGTACTCTATCGTACTCTTTGAACTGCTGACAAATGAGTAATTCCACAGAAGCATCTTGGAAATGACAAAGTAATCCAAAATACAAGCAAATATCACTCTGTGAATTTTACTTTGTCAGTGTGTCAGATATATCTCCATAAAGTTTTCATCATGTTCAAACGTTAAACCAGTATTCTTTTAATCTGTCACATCACTGATTATGAGCCCTCAACCCAAATGATTATGAATCAGTTAGGAGATTTTTGCTTTCCATTTTCATTAGGCAAATGTACACAGTTAATGACTCTTATCTGCATGATTCTTTTAATGACTTTATATTGCAACCTTTTATCATATAGCAGTAACTCTGCATTTCGGTTAGGACAGACTTTACGCATTATTTTGTGTAATAAAATGTAGACATATTCATTTCAACTTGTACTTAATATAATTATTCTATTGCTGCCATCAAATAAACTTTTAATGTAAGTGCTAAAGAGAAACACTGTCAGGAACATAGATGCTTATTTTCAAACCAATTAAAAGACCAGTATGGGTGATATTAATTCTGAACCCATACAATTAAGTAGCACTAGGAAATACACAATAATAAAAACTCTCATTAGATCACAAAAGAAAAGTTCGTAATTGCTTGTACTGCTCTACGAAAAGCTGGAGATACAGCTCATTCACAGCTGTTTAATAAATAATTTAAGATTTAAATGCAATAAAAATAACAATAAAATTTTATGTCACAAGTGTAAAAAATATCCTTATGCTTATTCTCCTTTGTGCCTCATATGCCCACTTGGCAACATGTTAGTGAAGTGCTACACTTTCAAAAGACAACAACACTCTACTAAATGAATCATTTGTCACTAGTACATCAACCACCATAACAGCTGGGTGAGATCAGGTCTTGAAGGGGAGGAAGTTTAAGCTAAAATGTAGAAAGACTGAAATTTCTTGAAAAGGAGAAATCCGGTAACAGATTAGCTGTAACATCTTCATTTCCCTCTCCTATCCCAACTCCAATAAAAGTATACGTTGACTTCATCTGTCATGATGAATGCTGTTTAGCTTACTGATTTTGCATGGCCATGTAGCATTTCAATCTGAAAGGCTTTTTTCTATCACCAACTCAGCAGAAAACTTTGTCTATCCTACCAGATAGTCCAGAATAACCATTGCATTTGTCACTTGCCAGATTGCCAGATGGATTACAATGAGAAGACTAGAATCAGCCTCCTACCTCGTATAATAAGGTCTTAAAAAGGTTTGCTGCAATCCAGAATCTGTTTTTTTTTTCTTCAAAACCAGCAAATAATCAAGATCCAAACTCACTAAAAGCAGCCTTCAGTGTACAAGTTAATGCTAGATACAACAGCTATGACATCTGGGAAAAGGCACTGATATGGTATGCAACCTATTTAAAAAAAATAAATTCACATCCTAACAGTAATTTCTATTATACCAATAATGGGATCTACAAGTCCAAATATCCTAAGCCTGAAAAAATTACATTACAAAATAAAATTAAAAAATCCATCATACACCCTTCTCTGCAACTGTTTATTTGAATGATTTCATTGTTTCAATATTTCCTGAATCTTTCTTTTTACAGTGAAAATATAAATTGAAGTTTGAACTGTACATGATAGATTCATTTAGGGTATGATGATTATAAATATAATATCAAAACTTATCAATATCTAAATGCTTACAAAGCAATTTTCTAGCAGGATATTTCAATATTTCAACTAATGTGATGTTTTGTTCCATATAATAAAAGGATTAAGTTTGGGGTTTTTTTGGTTTTTTTTAGACATAAATAAATCTCTATGTGCATCTCTGGTGGTTCAAATACTTTTGTTTTCCATATATCTTAACATCCAAGAAGCAACTATACCATTTCCAAAGAGAATCCTTCCTTATCTTCTGTAATCCCAAAGCAATCTGAGAACCTCATATTGAAAAGTGGAAGAAATAAAGAGGCTGCCAGACTTTCACATTATCATTTATACAACTTCAGGATGATAGAACTCCTCCACAATGAATCAAGTACTTTTCCTTCAGTGTTTTAATTCATTCAAAATGTAACCTCTTCTACTACGCTTTTCTGTTGGTATGGTCCCAGAGAAGTTATATTGAAAGAGAAAATAATAGAAATCATTACAGCAGTAATTTCAGTTCTGTGTCTGGAAAACTGTATTCAGTGTTACATGCATATGCACAGCCTGAAACCTTAGAGTACAACTCTGTTTTTCCACTAGTTTTAGAGGGATTCAAAGTTACTAGGTTAAAAAAAAAAAAAAAAAACC
Organism: Psilopsiagon aymara; assembly: GCA_024733675.1. NCBI lineage: Eukaryota > Metazoa > Chordata > Aves > Psittaciformes > Psittacidae > Psilopsiagon > Psilopsiagon aymara. The sequence goes on along the minus strand of JANRGW010040231.1, from coordinate 8,917 downwards.
AAAACCAACAAAAACCGGGACTTCGAATAAGGGCAGTAAGTATTCAGTTAACCAGAGTTTAGATTATGCAAAAGTCAATTCAGCAGTTATGTTAGAGTCCTGTTTTCCTCTCAGTGCAGCAACTGTTTTATAGGTGTGCTCCTAAGTGATGACATTCAGTGGTAAATGCCAGCAGGAGTAATTGAATTGTACTACAAGAAATGAAACAGAGGTATTTTTTCTGGCATAGAGCACAGAGAGGGTAACAAGTAGCTTCTCAGGAGAAACTGGCATACAACAATTTGCACCCTTGTGGTCAATTTTTTGGTATGTGAAATCCTTGAGTTTTTATCCCTTAAGTAGTTATATTTTATTAAATGAACATGTGAATACTGCAGTATTTCAGGTATATGATAACATGTTAGCACATAGTATCTTTCAAATGCTAAGTAACACAGGAATTCAACTTGCAGTCTTATTTTTAATTTTGTCCTCTTTTTTTATTTTATTATTATTTTAGAGTATTCAGACCAAAACTGTTGGTTATTGCTCTAAATAAAATACTAGTATTTCTTTATTTCAACTGACATGCCTCAGAAACACCATGTTTGTTCAGAAAGTATAAAATGCATGCTGTGCCAGAAGCAGATATTCAGTATGGCATAGCTGAGGGAAACAATAGCAAATGTGATCTCATTCCAGTTTCTGTATTAATTTATTTTTATCAAACCAGGAACTTTCCATGAATTGCTGTTTCCTACATTTAATAAGGATACCAGAATGATGATGCTGCATAAGAAGTGTAACATCATACTGATAATTTCATGATTGATACATGCCAAAAAATACCTACATTCATATATTTCCTATATGATCACTAAATACAGAATCCAGTTAGGCAATACTCATTCTTCACGCGTTCTAGTCTTTCCTTTCTCCACAGCTAAGTACATCAGTTACTAGGTGCTAGACTGCATTTGCAGTTATGAACAGTATAACTGGGTAAGGCAGCATAACAGCTTGAATCAGAACCAGAAATTACAAAATGTGCAAAGGGCACAAACATTCAAAGAAACTTCAAGTATGCTCTCCTTTTGAAAGAGATTATGTCCTAATTCCCACCTTCACTGGTAAGAAGTTGCAGTGGAGGGAACACAGCAGCACATAAATTTCATTTCCTGATAACAGACAACTGTCTACCGTAAACCTTGAATAAAGCCACAACTACCTCAGAAATAATTGCTTTGCAGAGCTCTGGAGCAGGGGTGTTGAAATCTATATTGTGATGGTGCTGGTGTAACTAAATAGCAGCATGGAATCATAGAATCATAGGAAGGTTAGGGTTAAATATCAGTTTCAACCCTCTGCCATGGGCAGAGACACCTTTTGCTAGACCAGGTTGCTCAAAGCCCCATCCAACCTGGCCTTGAACACTGCCAGGGATGGGGCAGCCACAACTTCTCGGGGCAACCTGTCCCAGTGCCTCACCACCCTCTCAAGTAAGGATTTTCTTCCCAATGTCTAATCAATCCTCTTTCAGTTAAAGCCATTCCCCCTTGTCCTGTGTGCTACAAACCCTTGTAAAAACACCCCCTCTTGCAGGCTCCTTTAGGAACTTGAAGCTGCTCTCAGCTCTTCCTGGAGCCTTCTGTTCTGCAGCCTGAACAACCCCAGCTCTCTCAGCCAGTCTACACAGGAGAGGTGGTCCAGCCCTCTGATTATCCTCCTGGCCCTTCACTGAACTCACTTTCTGATGTCCTGTCACAATTCAGGGGTAAGAGAATGCTGAAGAGCAGAATACTCAAAATATTAGGTACTAGTAGCAATGGGATGCACTGCAATAATTAGATTTATAGTACCAGCTGGAAGGCTACATTAGAATAAAAAGAGCCAACAGAGAATTGCTTACTTTGCTACGGTTCATTTTCTCTGGTCAACATTCTGTGAGACAGATTTTCCACTAGGCATCTCCCTCACAATCCTTGTTCCTCTTCTGAAGCAATGACCCCATGGCCTGCTGTCACCAGTCTCTCTCGCTGACCCCCTCTTTTTTCTTTTTCTTTTAACTGTTTACAGTAGTTTATTTTTTTGTTGACACCCCTTCTTGAGGCTGTCAAAATTCAGAGAAAATACCTCAGCCATGCTGGTATCACAGAACTTTCCTCTATTAGCAGCTCCTAAGGCTTAACCTACCTCTCAGACATGTGTGCAATGTTTATCAAATACACTAAAGCAATACAATTAGAAATTGTCTAGCTCTGTGGGGAACATATCCTAAAATACACCTCAATGAAAAGGCAAAAAACAAAATCTATTTTTCTACAAAGAAAAAAGAGATCACAGTAGAAATAGCGGCTGATGCAACCCCATTCTAAACAAAGGAGCTCTAGGATTGCATGGCCCTTTCTGTATCATTTCTGTGATACTGCATCCTGTGACACACCGTGCTGGATCATACTACAGATACTTACACTCCACTGAACACAACAGTGCAGCATGGGATTACTGCTCAGACTGTCAAATGGTTTGTTCAACAAAGCACAACTGTGTAGCCACAGGAATTACTATTTTTTTTAATTGGTATGGATTGTTTGTTCCTACATAGTAAAGCCAAGGTATTTAAAGTGAAGGTACCTCAAGTAGGCTATATGAGAAATTGGAAGCCCATAAAACCTTTCTTTAAACAGGAAAGGGAATTTTTTTTGTGGCTAACCCCAAAAGAACAGCTCATCATCAAAATGTCCTGTCACACTTGAAGGCTAAGACAACGCTGAAAGGCAGCAGCAATGCATGAAGCTTCATTCAAACCTGTTCTCAGGAAGTAACCTGGAGACACAGACTTTATGGAGCAATTTAGGAAAAAAACAGCACTTTTTTGTTAGATTTTTAAATGCATGTTTGTTTGGTTTTTGTTTGCTTGTTTCTTGTTTTTGCTTTGTTTTGGATTTCAGTTTTAAAATTATTTGTTACAGAAATAATTTATTCATAAAATTAAACATTTGGCACCAATATTACCTATGTCATTCTGATACCTACTTCATGATACTTTGAAGTATCTTACAGTATCATGGAATTACAGAATAATTAGAGTTGGAAGACCTCTGGAGATCTTGTAGTTGAACTCCCCACTGTCAAACAACAGTCAGCCTACAATAGGTTGCTCAGGGGCTTGTTGCAATATAATTTTAAATATCTAAAGTGACAGAGATTCCACAGTCTTTTTGGACCACCTGCACCAACGTCTGATCATCCTCAACAAGATTTTTTCCTTACAAATACCTGATCAGAGTTTCCCTTCTCGCAACATCTATCTGTTTTCTCTTGGCTGATCTTAGTAAGTGTATGCAACTGAATATTTAACATTTAAGAGAGAAGTACTACACTGAATTGGTACAAATAAAGTGCATATTCGTTAAAGCATATCTGACCCAAAAGGAACAGTGGCAAAGCTATATATTACAAAACTATAGCAGTTAGGTTGAAAGAGACCTCTGAAAGTCATTTGATCCAATGGCAGCTCAAAGTAGGGACAAATTCACTGCCAGGTATTGTCTGCTCTAGTTCTGTGTATCTCTCAAAGTGGAGGTTCCAGAAAGCTTTCTGCACAATCTAGGTAATGCTGTTTTGAACCAAACAGCCAAAAACTGCACAAGCGCTTCACATGTGGCCTCAGAAATGCAGAACAGAAAGAAATAACAACTCCCTTTGAGGTTTCATAAGCATATTAAGAATTCTGCATTTCTATGATTTCATGGGTGACATATTTTTAGTAAACTTGCAGGTAATAAGCAACACAAGTTTATTATTCTGGTAACCTCTCACTGCATTTTTTTCTTGATGGATTCTTTTGTTGATATATTCAAATCATCAATTTTTACTTTCTCTGTCTGATGAGAATACATGAATACTCATCACTGAATAAATCTTTTTTCTAGCTGCACAATCTGTATGTCTGAATAATGAACAACATTGGGTTCAGTTCTAAATTACTTACTGCATTTTTCCTGATATGTGGGTAATTTCAGTTGATTAAATTTATTATATGAGATCATGAAATATTAGAAATGACACTGAAAATAGTAATTATACAGAATACATGGCATGTGCAAGGAAAAGCATATACAACACTGTACAACAGCACAAGCACAGGGCAATTTTGAAACTCAAGCTCAGGTGCAGAGAACAGATCCTTTGCTGAATCATAACTCTCTTAGCCCAGAGTGACTATGTGGAATTAAGAATATAAAAATATCACTGCCTTCAAATGTGCTGTTACACATTCTCCTCCATTGAAGGCACAAATTCTAAGTTGTTACTTATAGCACTCAGTTGAATACACAGGGGAACATTCAATAGAGCAAGTGTATATTTAACCTCCCTGCCTTTAAGTGTCACTTACATGCTTAAAACGGGGATAGATTCATAGAATAGTTTGGGCTGGAATAGTTTGGACCTTTAAATATCACCTAGTCCCACAGTCTGAAACGAGCAGGGACACCTTCAACTAGATCAGGTTGCCCAGAACCACATTCAGCCTGGCCTTGAATGTCTTCAGGGATGGTACATTCATCACCTCTCTGGATCTAAGCTTCCTATCACTCTTAAGAACTCTTCTTTGAAACAAGTTTGTTTTTCCTGAATTATATACCTTGCTGAACATTTATAGACAAAGATCATACCAAGAAGACCAAAAAACACCCCATGCCCCAAACCAGTTTTAAAATAGTCATGAAAACAGAGTTACAAAGCAAGGACTTGGTCAACAATTACTTTCATGAAACTTTTCCTTCACAAACTAAATTTGACATTACAGCTCTGATACTTTTTTTTTTTTTTAATACATATTTGTACAGGAATACAATATGAAACTATAATTTCAAATTCAGCTATACAAAATCTTTTTCCAAGAGAGAAAGATCAGTCAACACACAGCTACATTTCTGTCGTTCCCCAAATGCCAAGAAGACTGGTAACTAAGGATGATGTTCAGCTGTAGAATAGCAATGTGTTTCTATTAGAAAATAGACTTTCTTTTTAATATATATCTCCAAATGCTATTTAAGGAATAGTTATATCATGTTATCACTGATCTTGACCAATTAAAACATCAAATCAAGCAGTATCACCAAGCTAGTTCCTACCAAAACACATACAGTTCAACACAGAACCACAACCACATCTAGCTACTCCATAAGTTAAAAGAAATTGTACGCTAAGAAATTTATTTCTATGCATGCACATGTGACAATGAAATCACAATTATGAATTAAACAATAAGGATTTTTTAATGGATTGCTTATTAGTAGGCACAATATTTGTGTCAATATAATGGTGATCAGAAGAGCAAGCTACTGCAACTGAGTTGTCTAGAAAAAAACAAAGCAGATCAATGAATGCACCTGCAAATTGCCATTTTAGCATGTGTTGCAGCCTTCTCATTTAGTAATTGCTGGAATTTAAAATTAAAAAAGTCTTTGACAGGATAATAAAATGAAACTCATTTTCATATGCAAATGATAATAACATTATTTTCTACCACTTGTACTATAATTAACCTTTTTTTTGTTGCTTGACCTTTTGTCCAACAAGGCTATCCATTTACTCTTGTCTTCTTTTTTGCAGTTTTGCCCATGATAAAGGAAAGAGATACAATGAAAAAGAAGTTATTAGAAACTGAGCAATCTACAATTTAAATTTAAAGAATTTAAATGCATACAGTTTCTTCCTGTATTGTGAAAATTAATCTTGTAGCTTAAGGAGAAAAAATCAATGAATGGTGATTATTTTATTAGATTAAATAAAGTATGTCAGCTACAGCTTTACATCTTATATAATACATGGTACAATTTCTTGTATATTATGGAATGTAAAAGTACTAACTTGCATCCATAAAGAAATATAGAATAGTAAACTTAGTTCTTTTAAATTTAATCTGCGGTTAGAAAAAATTGTTTAAAATAAGATTTTCTTTAAAATAAGGTAATTTTTCAGAAAGTACATAGAGACAATGAACTGTTTTTCGTCTTTTTTATGCAACACTTATAAAAACCATTTTGAGTGACCATCTTCTGCAATCAATATTGTACAGAGAGCCGCACAACTCAGTGGTATGATAAAGGGGGCTGCTCCAAGTTCTGCTTACAACATAGTGTTTAAAAATTAAATAAGAATAGCCATTCTCACTGAACATGCTTAGAATTCTGAGACGTCAAATAACAGCAGCTGAACAGAAACAGAATTCTGCTTCAAAACATCTAAGCCTGATGTTCACAAAAAGCTCATAACTTGTGGATGCCTGAATTTAACAGAACATCTAAACTTCATTGGGATTAAGCTTCAACTACTCACAACAAAATGCAATACAAGTAGAGGTATCTTTCCTTTTTCCAATGCTGCTTTCTAAAAACTCTTTTTCCAAGCATAAAACAAATTGTTTTCCCAAAACTTGAGATAATCCTTGTTCATTGACTCAAAAAATATTACCATTTAAAGCAATTAATTTTGCAGTGAAAAAGATTTTGATAGATATATCCTGGCTGAACAAACTGAAATCATGTCGCAATGTGATGACAGCTGTGGAAGCTCACTTTCTTAGCAGATAATGTTAGGCTGCAGTTGTATTTCTGTTGATATTCATGACAGCTAAAGAGGAGAAGCCAAGAAAAGCAACAGAAAAATGCTAGTTCTTCATCATAAGGTGGAAATTCGAATTAAAGTAATGGAATGGGTAAATTTAGAACACACTATTTTTATTATTTTTTGTGATTTAATACTATAATAATAAATCTTAAGTGGCTGCACTGTACAGGTACTTAGGTAAGAGCTGTTCAAACAGAGAGAGATTGATAATAGAAACAATGACAATGTAGGGAACACAGCCAACCTAATGCATCTGAATCAGGTACTCCTAAGACCATAAAAGACAAACAGTTAAGCTATTGTCTATGCTGCAAGATCTACTAAGGCAATCTATAATAAAACTCTGAAATGTCATGCACACAAAGTGGGAATACTTAAAGAGGTATACACCCTATTACGGAGTGCCCAAGTAGGTGAATTTTGGGACCCAACATGACAATTCTGGGGTTGTACAAGATTTATTACAGGATATTTAGGGGAAGAACCAAAGGTGGATGTGGGATAAATAAGAATGGAAAAACAGAAGTATAATAGCGCATGCTGCACATAGGGAGGCTAGTGGACAGTACACTTTGGCCAACCTTTCACTTGATCACCAGAGCCTCTCCTATCCCCTGTAGCTATATTTTTAGTCATTTGTTGGTGTGTGTGTTCCCTATTTGGGAGAAGGGACTCCACTAGCAAATTTCTGGCAGTACCAACCAGCAGGAGGGTTGTGGGAGACTGATCTGAAATCAGACTCCACTGTCCATTGTCTCAAAGATTAGTATGACAAGCTGAGATGGGACTCCACCATTCACTGCCTGAGGGATAAGCGGGAAAGAGCTAAGACTCCCTGTGAGGAACTGAAAAAGGATTCCACCAACCATTGTCTAAGAGATGGGTGGGAGGAGTTGAGATAAGACTCTTCCATCCATTGCCTGGAAGAAGAGAGTGAGAAGCTGAATTGGGACTCCACCATCCATTGCCTGAGGGATGAATAAGAAAGACCTGATAACACTCTTCTGTCCATTACCTCGAGGACTGGTGTGAGGAACTGCTGTCCATTATCCCAAGAATTGCTGCAGACGCCAGTGTGTGCAGACACCCTGCTGCTGGCTGCAAGCCAAGAAAAACTTGTCCACCAGGAATAGGAATATAAAAGGGGGAGTAAATCATCACCAAAATGGGTGCCTTCAAGGGCACTCCAGAAGGACACCTCTATGAGGGCACCGATGCACTGATGGACTCTTGGGAGAAACTCTGCTCTAATACTACAAGACTACGAACACTGAAGAACTCCCACCACCACTGATGACAATAACGGATCCCCAGGACACAGCTGGATCCATGGTGGTGACTATCTCTCTCTCAATCTCTGCTCCCGAACTCTTGCTTCATTTTCTCCTTTTTTTTTCCAATCTGCTCTATTGCTATCCCCTTTATTACATAATTTCCCTCTTTTACAATAACTGTCTTTTTGTAATTAGTAATAAACAAACTGTCCAATTACGGTACTTGACCTTGTTTGTGTCTTAATTTCAAACTTGGGATCACAAACTGAAATAGAGTCCGGCACTAGGGTTTCTCCCCAGTTGGACCCTGTCAAGGATGAGAGGTTTGAGAGCTGCATGCTGCAGACTGAGGGACTTGAAACAAGACAGTAGAGAGAACAAAAATCAGCAGTAAGTGTGAACAATATTTTCCTTGAGAATGAACCACAGAAATAGGATATGGCTATTCATGTTAGGTGTTTATGCAGCTGCTTGTAAAGGTACTGTCATTCTCTGCTAGTTTGTGTGTGTTTAGCTGTGTCTGTGTAGAGCCTGTGTTCATGCCTAGTTTGGGATTCAAGCTCACCCTGTACTTCTCAGATTTTATGTGCATATTACCTACCGATGAAGACTGATTTATTTATAGGCTGGCCCTCAGAGTTCTTTAACTCTGTGAAAATTCAGCAGAATTTACTTTCTTGGCTTTAGAAGAGCAACTTTCTGCATGTTAACAGTGAATGAAAACTGTGCCTCTTTGCCTAGATGCCTGGGGTGTGAAGGAAGAATACTATGTCTCCTATTCCCAGAAGGTTTTGTAGTAGCTTCAGCATGCAACTTCCAAGGGTTCAAACTTTATATATTTTGGGTGTCCAGTCTAAATTGTTGAAACTGAGAAATAGTGAGGATTCTAAAACAGAAAAAAAGTCATTCTACTTGAAATAGTAAAGGATTAGGAAAACAGTAAGCATCTCACACTATGGGGTAAAACTGGTATTGAAATTAAATGTTAAAACCCTAGATTTCCCTCAGAGGGAACAAGAGATAAC
>JANRGW010040228.1:0-136743 GCA_024733675.1 Psilopsiagon aymara | reverse complement strand
CCTGGGCTCAACTTCTTTCCCAAATTCCCTACCTCCCCACCCCCAGCAGCACAGAGCAACCAATGAGGGTTGGGGTCAGTTCATCGCACACTATCTTTGCTGCTCCTTCCTCCTCAGGGAAGGACTCCTTGCACTCTTCCCCAGCTCCAGTGTGGGTCTCTCCCACTGGACCATTGGTGCAGTCCCTTAGGAACAGACTGCTTCAGTGTGGGTCCCCCATGGGGTCACAGCCCATTCCAGAAACCTGTTCCTCCATGGACTTCCTACCATGTCACAGACTCCTTTGGGCATCCTCCTGTTCAGGCATGGGGTCCTCTCTAAGCTACAGGTGGGTATCTGCTCCACCATGGACCTCCATGGGTTGCAGGGGCACAGCCTGCTTCATCATGGTCTGCACCATGGGCTTCAGGGGAATCTCTCCCTTGGTACCTTGGAGTGCTTTATCCCCTCCTTCCTCACCGACCTTGTGTTTCTCTCGTATATCTTTACTGTTCTCTTCAGCTGCAGTTAGCCAGTTCCCTCCCTGCACCCTTCTTAAATACAGCACCAGCAGGCATTGGTTCCATCAGACATAGGAGAAGCTTCTAGCAGCTTCCCACAGAAGCCTCCCCTGCTACCAAAACCTTGACACGAAAACCCAGTCCCTGCTGGGATGACAGCCTTTTCCCTAGGGGATCCAAATAAAGACAATTTTACAATATTCAAGTAGGCACATCAGCAAAGTATGATTTTGCTTCTTGAAATTCCAGTCATTGATCCCACTCTACTGAAGACAGAAGCGTGTAAAAGCATGGGCCATCCATGCTTTTTGTCAGAGCAGAGGAAGGGAAGACAGAGCCTTTGGAGCATCAGCGACACACTGGCAATGTAGCCCTGAGGCAGTCGCAAAACACCCTCTCCTCAGAAGCATCAGGCATAACTCCTATTTAAGTCAGTGGGATCTCCAAGAACTGTGCACCTCCAGAGGGGTGGGGGGAAGTCAGACTCTGAAATGTTATGGTTTCCCCAATGTAAAATGGGGTTAATCATACATCCCTAACTCACATGGGTGTTGTGAAGATTGATCAGTTAATGTTTGTACAGAGCTTTGGAAATGTAAAGTGCTATATAAATGCTAAGGATTATTATGTTCCACTCTTTCTCTGCAGTTGAACCCTTTGGGGAAAAGGAAGAAAAATCTATTTAAAAAGTGCTACTTGCATTTTATACCACTGCTTCTTTTCCCTTCTTTGATGCTTTTAGTGACTTGGGAGGGGGTGAACCTTCAGAAAGGATTTGTGGGCTCATGTCCTGACTCCTCTGTCAGGCTCCCTTCACCAGTAGCTAATCTTGTTTCCATTCCTACATATTAAAGATGAGATATGACATCCTTTAAAATACACACATACCCCTGCAGTTAGTACTTGAGTGAAAACCACAGCTTCTAGCACAAGATTTGATACTAATCTATACTCAACTAGAGCATAGCGGCATCGGCTGCAGGGCTCATGGAGCAGATCTTCTGCTTGGGCTTTGGCTTCCACTAGAAATTGGTTACTGGACAATTAGCTCCATATGTGGTCTAGACCATCCCTAACTGAAGGTTAAGGAACATGTTTAACCCTATGAGAACAAGTGTCTAACTCATGCTGACTCATGCCTGTGATCCTCAAATGTCGCTTTCATGGGCAGAAGATGCAGTCAGAAGATGCCCTTAAATTTCATAGTGTGGAAAGAACTACAGTACACAAAGAAAAGCCATTCTGTCAAGCTCAGGAGTATCTGTAGAGTTACTGGGCCAAAAGGTTTTTCCATTCTTAAGATAATACAGCTGTACTGAAGGAAGCTAGTCCTAGAGACAAATTTCCTGCCTGCCATATCAAACCTTTAAACCACACAAACATACAGTAGCTATAGGTGGCAATGAATGGTACAGTCCCTCTGGGCATGCTCTACAAGAGGGGTGACTCTTTCCTAGAGATCACCTAACCCTAAACCCTCAGCATCTCCCTCACCCACATGAACAAGGGACATCACCCTGCAAACTACACACACACAGAGCTCCTTGTCCCCTCCAAGCCATCCCTGATACATTGGATTAAACCATTAATACACTGAAACCAGTGGAAGGATTCCTGTTGGTCATCAGTCACAGTAATCCCTTTAGATGCAAAGCTGATTAAGTTGCTTATGATCATACATGGAATCAATGGCTAAACACGGGCAGCTGGTGCTCACATGCACCCACCAGCCCCAGTGCAATTCACAGCAAGCACACTGTGCCTCCTGAAACAACATGGAAGAGTAAAGCAAGACCCAGGATAAACATCTGCAAATCAGAAAAGTATCAGAGTGGGGAATTAAACTCTCATTTGCAACAGTAATTGAATCTGAGGATTTACAAGAATAAATAAATTAAAAGAAAGACAGAACCACAACATAGTCTCAATAACACCCTTTGGCTGATACTGATGTTGCTGCAACAAAGGTTTAATAAAGTAGTGTGCCTTTTTTTTTTTTTAAGGAATACCCCCTCTCAACTAAAATCCTCTGCAAGTAAGAGCTTTATTATCTCCAGTTTCTTGGCAGCCACTAGAGGAAAGGTCACTTAATAAAGTGCATTTATTCCTCATTGCAGGAAAACAATATGTCATCCTTGTGTTCATTATTTACCAAATTGTCTTCATTTTTTTCTTCACCTGCTGGGCTTTTGGCTATAAAAATAAATAATATTCTAAACCTAAGCCAGGTGTTTTCAGAAAGGATCAGAATTTGTCAAGCAAACTCAGTTCATAGAGAGTGAAGGAGAGGGACAATCAGAATGGTGGTGCTAAATGATTCATCCTTAGAAAAAGACAGAAATGCAGCCTGGGAAAGGGCTGAGTTTAAATAAGACGAAAAAGAGTCAGAAACTGTGAGTGTAATCACTGCTAATAGCTCAAAATACAACATGACACATAAAAGCTAAAAAAAATGGCTTAAAAAGTAAGAGAAAGAAAACCCAAAATGCTTAAGACATCATTTCAGGATTTACAGATACTGTGATAACACTTGACCAAAGCAAAATTCAGCTCTGAATTTTCTTGTTCAGAAACAGAGCCTAAATGATCAGTTTTAGCCTAATGAATCCCTGACGATAATAAAGATAAAAGTCTCAAATCTGATTTGATTTCAGGAGCTTCAAAGACATTAGCTGAGAACATGGATACTCAACAGGCTTTAAGGCACTTAAAAAAATCTCACACATGAGAGATTTATACATTCAAACACTCCAACAGTATTTTCTTCCCTCAGCCTCTCACTTGCACCTGTGTACATCCCCAGTCTTGAGGAGAATGAAATGACACAAGGTAAAGCTAGAAGGAGGTTAAAAAGATTACACATCTCAATAGTATTTATTTCAGCAACCATCTGAATTTTTATCCCTATCATTTTTCAACCAACTCTAGACAAAACTAATAGGATATGCGTCTACCACATCTGCGACTTTTTAATTTGTGTGTGTGGCATCCTACTTCCCTGCTCTCCATCTGCTTGTTGTCTTTTTAAGCTACGATGGCGCAGCGAGTCTTAGGCGGACGATGAGCAGAGGGAGTCTGTGTACCTGTAGCCCCTTTCCAAATCAGAGCCTTGCTCCCCAGAAAAGGGGTATGTCCTTCCATCCTCCTTACAGTCCCAAACTACACAGGACTAAGATCTAGGGCTGTGAGGGGGAGATTTCAAGATGAAAAGGCATCATTTAAGATGCACCAGCTGTGCTGCAGATGTTAGTGCAATAAAATTATCCTACCTGAAGCATCCATGGATTTCTATCTTGATTTTAAACACTTTGACTGGAAAAACCCTACTTGTGCACTCAGTGCATCCACCTCCATGTTATGCAGTGCAGGTGGAAGTTAGGAGAATGCCGAAAATGTCAAACTAAGCCTTTAGGGCTTTAATATGCCAGCTTGAATAACTCCTTTGGTTGAAGTTTATTAAATCCAGCCAGCAGACTGTCTGATTGCTAATAGGATTTCCAGTGTAATATCGCCTTGTAAACAAAATGCTGCACTTATCTGCTGGACATCTAAGTTGCATGCAAGGGTGCACATGTGCGCATGCGTGGCCCTTCAAATCTCTCTTTTGCATTTATTAAGCATCAGGAAGTAATCCCTTCATGGCGCAGCCAATATAAAACAGGAAAACTTTTTAAAGAGCCCGTGGGATACAAAGCAAATCTCTGTAAAAAGCAGGTTGTTGGTTTAAAATTTTCTATGTTCTTTAAAAGCATGTAAAGATATTTAGCCTTTAATTGACATCAAGAACAGAGCTGTTTTTTCCCTCCATCCACACAACATTTGACCTTGTGCCTTGTGCACTATGCCCCTATAATGCAACACTGGCCAGTGTCCCTCTGAAATTTGCTCATTCTGGCACCCCCAAGCAGCCAGGATTATCAAAAATTTTGTTATCAAAACAGCTCATCATAACCATCATCACTTGTGACCATCACAGTTCTCAGAAGGGTGTCCTGTGTTAAGTTGTAGTGCGCAGGATTTCTTTAAGCTGCTATGGAAACCAGTGATAATGTTTTGTTGTAATAGAGAATGTAACAGGATTGCCTACTTTTGTTTATTTACTTTTCCCTCACTTCAACCCACATAGATAACTTCATATGACTTTCCTCTGTTTCTTCCCAAATGAAGGTAAGAGCAAAGCTGAAACATAAACAAGTAGCAAAAGCTGCGTAGTCATGAAGTACAGTGGAAGGGAAAGTCATGGGGATAGCCAGTACTTCAATATAGAAGTTTCTCCCTCCACACCTCAAAGCTCTGCATTGCCAGCAGCTGTAGCAGCAAGAACTTTCCTCCTGTAGCTTCTAAGTAAAACATTTGAGACCCAAGCACTAATATAAAGTCCCCTGAATTTTGTACAATGCTGGAAAGCAACCAGGAGGGAACAAATGCCACCAGAAAGTGTTGCTGTTCTGAATGCAGCTCTTTTAAGCCAACACAAGTTGTCCAGCAAAGAGCATTTCAAGAGTTTCAACTTGGTAGTCAAGGCACAGACACACTGGATTCCCCTTGTTCAAAAAGATACGCTTCAGACTTACTGACGACTACATAGGCAGTGCTGGCATCACTTTCCCTGGCTCACAGGTAGTCACCACAGGGATTTCGTCTTGCATGTACAAGCAAGGAAACACAAATTCTGACACCTGAATAGAGATGGAGGATGGATAGGCCGAACTCAAATATCTGTCACATTTCCTGTTTGCCAATTCCTATTGCTTGAGATACCTATTACACAGACAGGCAGTAGTAGCTCCCAGTCTCAGCCTAGAAATCCACAGACATTATTTTTTTTTTAAATTAAAAGCAAATAGGACTTCTAAATTGCAAGCCTCACTTATCAAATGGCTCATGTTATCTCACTCTGCAGTTTAAGCCAGCTCTCCCCAGTGGTCTGCCGAATAAATACCATTCTTTGTTTCATCCAGATTGATCTTCAAATCAGTCTGCCCTCCACCCAGCTTCTATCTTCTGAAGACACTAAATGTATCATTCCAGCACATTAGTGTAATTGCCTATAATAGAGATGTGCAGTTAGAGGTAATTTACATGCACATATGCCTAACAGTGCCCTCACATACTCATTGAGCATAAGGGATGGCAGGTAGCACCTTGTGAATGAGTTAGATGAACACTTTCTCATTATTATTCTCTATATATTTCTTTTATTTTATTTTTTTTAAAGGAACAAAAGGACAAAAATGACATCAACAGCATCTCAATGTACTTCTGCAAGGGGATTTTCAAAACAACTCTCACTAATAGAAGCTTTGCTGACAAATCAGTACGGTTGCACATACTCAGTCTATAGCTAGAAGAGCATAAGTGAACAGTCCTATTAGATCCTGTCCTTCATGGAAGTCTAAAAGAAAACATGAAGACTTCTATAATTACTAGACCTGATTGATATGTACTTGCTCCACAATTCCTTACCCAGTCACAAAAGATTCAATACAATAAACAAGATGTATTTTTCTGCACCAACATTTTCATAAAATTCTCACCAATAGTGCCCCTGAGGTCCCCAAGGATAATTGAATCTCAAAGATTAACATGAATTAGAACTAAAGAAAATGTTCTGAGAATTCCTTTTTTAATGGAAAATAGAAAAAGAAAAAGCTCTCTTCACAAATTTCCCATATGGTTTTACTCTTGTTTTTTCCAAGAAATTGCTAAGGATGCTGTTCGCTGTAATAGAAACAGCTTTTGCAAGAGGTAGAAAAAGTGCTCCCTCTTGAAAACAGGGATACAGACCCACTCTTACATGCGTTTTTGTGAACCCTATATTCTTATGCAAGCAAAGATTTTGTTCCTGAAAGGTTTGGGTTGGTTTACTTTTTTTTTTTTTTTTGAAACGAGTATAAACTGAAATTAAAGTTAAAAAAGCACCTTAGCATTCAAGTTTTATGTTAACATTTGACCTGGGTTCATACTACTTTTGTGTTTTCCGCATGCAGAGTAATTCCCTTCCCACTTTTCCACGCAATTTTCTGTGGCACAGAGACTCAGCTTCAGTACATCCATGACAACATTGTATTTTGAGATGAAAGAAAAGGTTACTTAATGATGAGCTAAAGTCCCTGATTTTAAACTTGGACAGATTTTACTTTCTATGCCACACAGAGGATCTACTCCATTGAGTCATGAAGCTGAAAATAAACCAAACCTAACATTGAAATTATGATTTTGTGCAGCTGAGATGTCTCTTTCATACCTCATCGAGTAATTTGCAATGCAAAACTGCTGCCATAGAAGATCCTCATTCAGTGATTTTTATATGGATCTTGCTATTTTAGGGAGAAGAAGCAGAAGAAACCAAAAGCCTGTTCTAGAGGAGGCATAAATCAGACTATTTCTGCTGAGGCCCCAGTCTGGAGTGTTGCATGCTTTTCTAGTCAAGCTTCTCAAAGCGTAGTGTTTTCTTGCATGCTCAAAATTATTTAAAAACTTCCCTTACATCTCATTTTTAAACCACCTCCCCACCAACAGGACTTTCACAACTGGAACTCCTCTCCCTCACACCGTAGAAAATCCCCTAGAATATCCCTTATGCAAGGCTCCATTAGTGGGGAGGAAATCTTTGCAAACCATCTTTCAGAGAATTTCATCCAGTCTCTAATTCTGGAGGGTACTGAATTTGAGTCCCCCTCCTCAACAGCACATGGATCCAGGCCATGTGGGGACTCTGCACTCCCTTGCAAGTACCATGCCAGGCCAAGTCCTCCTTGCACATAGTTGTTTCAAGAATATCATTTTTATGTTCTCCATATTGATGAGACACAGTGGGAAGCTTCGGGCTCAGTGCTGATGACTGTTTCCAACACACATCTTAAGCTTATTTCTTTGTCCTGTTCCTTCAGAGGGCTCTATGGAGGAGATCTATGCCAGGAACGTAGACCCTGACTTGTCATCATAATGGGACACAGACTCATGTACTGATCTAGCAATGCATTGCAGAAAATAGATCATTTTTTTTATGGCACAGGTTTCTTTTCATAAACTGAAATGCCAGTGTAAGTAATCATTGACTTTTAATCTGAATTAGTGGTATAAATGGATTGGACAGAGGCAAGCAAATTTACACATGTTTAAATAAGAAGCTTCCTCAGGGACCTCCCTATTCTTTGTTCTCCAGCATCAGGTACATTTTCTCTCCCTCTCTCTTGTAACGTTATCTTTATTGATTTTATAATAAACCACATATTTCAATGATCAGCAATTTTTCAGATACAATGATAATACTTTACTCTTATAAAATAGTATTCTGCGCTCCTGGCTTCTCCCATCCAAGTATCTCAAGCACTTTGTGAGCTTCACTTACTTAATGCAGATCAATTACAGGCAGCGCATCTTTTAATAACTCTGCTTTTCCTTCAACGGAATTGCACTTGGCAAACCTGAATCATGGCTCAGTGTTAACATAAACACACAAATAATCCAGTGCAAACACGAATTACTTCCCTCGTTTACAAAAGGCAGCATGGCACGTGGTATTAACCACTGATCCTAGCTTCTTGAGATTACTTTCCTTTTGGGTTCCCCAGAAATGAAAGTGCACTCTGATTTTCCTCTTGCCATTTGTTGGGGTGGAGAAGTTGTCACTAGGAAGCCTGACACTGTTCCCACCTCGTCCTGCGTCAGCTGTCATCGAGTCCCTAGCAAACTATGTGGCTGAAGCAGGATACCTCAGTCTCTTCTTCCTGACACTTGGGGTTTCTAGATTCGGGAAAACCACCACTGTTCTGCACATTATAAAACTTTTAGCAAGAGGCTAATGAAATGCAAAGCTTCCTATAAGACCAGCACTAGCCTTCCTATCAAATCATCTGAAATATTTATTTGCCCTCTTGAATAATTGATAGGGGCATCAGCTCTCCCGGTCAATTGATTTATTAAGGGACTGTTTGGAATTAAACAGCTTAAAGATATTAGATTTAGCAGCGACCTTGCTTGTTAGCATATTCATTTACCTACGGGAGCTCCCATTAGATATTGTTAATACATGACGTTCCCAGTCACGGCCTGGATCTCCTCAAATTGCATTAACACTGGGCTGTTTAGCCACAGAATAACAGGTTTGATTGAGTGCTTGGGCTTGGTGTAATTAGATTTTCCTAGAAAAGGGGGGACTACTTTAATGCCGCATGCATTAAACTAGATATGTCATCAGCATTACTGTAATTGGCGAACAGGAGCTTTGGAGACCTGGCTGTGTGTGAATGTTTGTATTTATGACTTGTCCTGCTTTTGTCATAGATGGCATATAATAGCCCTGCTTACTTACATATGCATGACACTGATAGAAAGTATCTGGCCTCTTTAATAAGCATCTCTTAAAATCAGTGGAATATTCTATACTGAATAATGGGATCAATTTATTCTTAGTTAAAACTGCCAATTATTTCTCTTGCAGAATGGGTCATGAAACTGGCTAATCAATGATGAAAACACAGCAAGTGTGTATGTGGTCATTCTATGCATTTCTGTTAGATATACAGAAAGATAACCTCCCTACAAGATGTGACTGACCCACCGACTCTACCAAAACTTATCAGAAAATACTTTTATGCCCCTTTTCATCAGGATTTTGCACCTCTGCCATTAGGGCACAATCCTGCTCATTTCAATTATTCTAGCATGAAATGGAATAACATTGCCATGAATCAGGCACTTTCATTTTTAATTACATGAACCTTGATATAATTAAAGGTGCACACAGGTAATCAAATGTTTGCTATCCATGTCTAACCACAGGGTTCCTTGGGGTCAAATCATGCCTTTGGATACATGTACATGAAATTGCCATTGGCTTCAAAGAGCTCTGCCTGTCAAAATTCTGTTAAAACTGTCTCTGCGATTCTGTAGTGTGTGCTGGACACTGCATTAGCAGGGACACATAGAAACACCTGTTGGAGCCAAGGGAAGAACAAAAAAGAAGATCATAGGACACAGAGGAATTGTCATAAAACTGAAGAAACCCTAAGTCTTAAGTGAGACTTAAAAAAGCAAGCAAAAAGAGAAGTGTGGCTGGAAGACACTACTCAAATGGTCTGTAAAGTGCAGAGCACTCAACATGGTCAATGGCAGCATTGTCTCCACCACTAGTTTGATTACAAAGATTTAGGGTGGCTCATGAAAACACAGTTGTTCACAGTCAATTCAGGGAGCTAACAACAAGCCTGTGTTTCAACAAGTTTGGAAACTACTGATGCAACTACAGAGGACAGGGAATGTGTCTGTTTATATGAGCACACAGACATACATATATTAGAATAGCTTGTTATACAGAAGTGGAACTGGAGTTCCACAGGAGAGAATATCTGTGGAAGTAAGAAACATGCTGTGATCCGGGAGGCTGGATGTAAAGGAGTGTTCTCAATATGGGAACTATCATCATTACACAGGTGAAAGCGCAAAAGGAGAAAGTAAAAAATGCTTTCTTTATTTCCCCCCTCTTCTCCCAAACAGCACTGGGAAAGGTCCAGAAGTATATAAACAGCTATGAAAATAAGTCTGAAATATCACATTTTCCCCAACTCTGCGCTCTCTTTAGCGAGTAGATTTGTCCTGCCAGTTCTTCAACAAGTGAGGAATCCAATATTCTTTTTTTTTTCCCCCTCTTTCCAATGGGACACAAATACTGGAAATGTTGTGGGGTGGTGGTTTGGGGTTTTTTTTAAGCCAAATTATTTCATGTGCCAAAGTACCATACTTGGGAAAGAAGAGATTTCCAAGAAGGGTTCTGTGTACAGCCAAAGCAATAAACAACATTTATCCTGAGCAGGGGCTAAGAGGATTTTAAGTTGGAGGAAAGGACTTGAAGCAATAAACTGGCAGGTGACTGGCAGAGACAGCTGCCTGAATACTTGAAACTGGCCCGAGTTTAGTAAAATGTATTTATTTTATTTGTGCTCAAAGAGGCACTCATTAGTAATGCGATCCTGCTGCTAAACGCCAGGTCAGGACAAGGGTGCCTTAGAGCCAGGGCTTCAGAGTCAAACTCCAGTCCCACAGGAGCAAATGAAGACTGGGAAAAGATGACTCTTGGTTACACAAACAACGCAACAAACCAGCTCTGATTTTCCCCTAAAAAGACAGGCACTAAACAGGAATAGAACTACACACCCTCAGATTTCAACTCAGGGCCAGAGATATCAATACACTCATTTACAAGACTCATGCAAATTGTTTTTCTTGTGACGCTGCATTTCCCAGCTCCAGCTGACCCTGGAGCTTCTCAGCCTGCGTATTTCCTTTACTAGGTGAGTTTCTTGATTCATATTCACACTGATGAGCAGCACACAGCTCAAGCGCAGCAGAATTTATGATGCAAATTTCTAGCTGGTAACAGAAATCAACTTACTTTGTTTAATGTCTTCAGAAGATACTTCAAGTGCAAAGTTTGGAATTTTTTGAAATGGTATTGGTAAAAAAAAAAAAAAATAAATAAGCCAAAACAACACAAACCACACAAAAGTAAAAAAAAAAAAAATAAAAAAATAAAAAAATAAAAAAATCCCTTCTGTTTAAGCACTTGAAATCCCAGGAGGATCAGTAAGGGAATCTAATCATAAATACAAAGTGCAACTGGCAACCTGACTCTCCCTCTCACTGGAAGAGTAACAAAATCACCACAGTGATTAGATAACTGAGTTGATTTTATTTGCAAGTGACGAATATTCTGGCAGATTTTTTAAAGTGGACAAAGGTTTCTCCTAATTCACATTAAAAAAGATTATTGGAAGAGGTAAAAGGGTTTCCTGAATTTGGAGTTATCTGCAGAATAACCCTTAGAAAGAGCCACACATTCCTGCGCCACTGATAAGGTCTCCACACAATCCCTCTGCACCCAAAAAAGCCACCTTCCCTCACAATCTACAGCAGTGCCCAAGTAGTCCCACACTGATAATCAAGGAGTCCCATGCCAGCAATCAATTCAGTTTAGCAGTAAGGAAATTCTTGAATTCTTGCTGTAAATAAAAAATAGAATAAACTGCAACTAATGATTTATCCCATGGTTGCTGTGAATTGCTGCTACAGCAGGCATGACATTGAACCAGGATTAAAAAAAAGAAAGACAGAGTAGAGGTTGAATATAAACTGAATAGAGTTTGCATTCCTGGGCTGATGTTTTATTTAAAATGGCAATTCTGGTTGCCATTCCCTATTTTTATAAGGAAGAAAAGGAATATTTTCAAAGTATTGCTTTTCTCCTTCTTTCATCTCATCTGCAAGAAACTACTCCTTAAAATAACTTGGAGGGGTTTTTTTTTTAATGCTGAAGAGAAAAGGGTGTATTTGAGTAACAGCAGCAGAAGGCGCTGCCCAATCCTTAATCACTGCTTACTGGTTTAGGTCCATTTTATTATCAGGCAGTCCTTCTCCAGAAAGCCATTTTCTTAGCAGGGAGAAGAGGGTATTTGCAGGGGCAGAAGGCCATGTCCCCCCCATGGCTGCATCCTCCATGTCTGGCCAGCCTAGGAAGGCAGCAGGAGGTTCAGTGCCAGAGTTTTGCCTGACAATACTCATCTCCGGGAAGTGTGAATGAGTGTTAGATATAAAGCAAGAGGCTGGACACAAAAGACCCAACAGGGCATAAAACCGTTACATACTGCACACTGTGACTCCTCTCATGGGCAAGGCAGGAATTGAGGCAGAGAGAAATAAAGAATTTCACTCTCTGCATTGAGATATTTTCTTGGTTTGGGGGCTGTTTGCAATTGTTGACATGTCAGCATAAAAATAATGGATTTGGGTAGAAGGACCTGTTAAAAACCTCCCTTGTTTTAGAATGTTTTTCACTCCCTCCCTTCCCTAGTCACTATTTGTCACAGTCAACTACTGAAATCCTCTATTAATCGCTAAATCCAGATAATAGCGGAGGTGGGTTGGCTGACCTGTGAAATTAGGTCTGCATGTAAAAAGGAATTGAACTGTGTGAGCTTTGGAAATAACTCTGTCGGTATTTACATTAGCATTTGAACATCAAAGATCTCCCCTGGGCTCCTCTAGGTGCCTCTAATCCAAGTACCAATCAACCAACTCTGTTTTTCCACCCAGCCAGCCTGGCTTGGAGACCCTCAGAGATATACCCCAGCCAACCAAGAGGCAGGTGAGAAGCTTCTCATTGGTTGTCAGTCCCCAGGTTTCCTGGGGCCCCGCTCTCCTGAAAACGTGCTAACAGAAGAGGGGAAAATAATCAGCATTTTTATTTCACAGGAGAAACAGCCTATCCACCTCGTGGGCAAGCATGTGCACACATTGTAATTACCATCTTAATAAGAGGCCTTCAAATACACCAGGCTCAGCAGACTACGGAAAAGTAGAAATTAAAAGGAAGACTAGAAATTATTTCCTTCTGTTATTACCAGTAATACTGTTATTGTTTTAAAGAAACAGCCACCTTAGAGTCCTGAAGGGCACTGCATCAAAAGCACAAGCTCACTGGCTGTCTGTATGAGCGTAGCTGCTACCACTGCAGCAGCAGATCAAAAAGCACAGCCATCACTTAGGCCAAAGTCACACGACCGTATGGATATTCTTCCCATTCTACAGATGGGCAAAAACAGGGCTCCAGCAAACATCCACCACCAAGTCTAGCTCAATCCTCTAATTCTTTACAGAAGACTCCTCTGAAGTTCTGATAATTTGGAGGCCTTGTTCTCTCCTTCCCTACCTCATTAGCAAGCCATCTATTGTCTATTTGACAACAGGTTAAAATTTACCCATTATTTTCAAGACAAGTAGAAAGCTGTGTTGCCTTCCTAATAGCTCCAACCTCTAAGGATGTGGGAGATGGTTGGAATAAGAGAGAGGGGATCATTTACCACTGTTTGCTGATAGGGGAGGTGAACTGCACAGCATCAAGTGTGCTTCCTCCCGAGACCCATTCTCAGACATAGTAGCTATTTAGCTCAAGAAATTGAAGGTGAAGGTTCATCTGACATCTACTTTTAAGATATTTTAAGAAAAAATAAAAAAAAAAAAAAAAAAAAAAAAAAAGGAAAACAATCTAGGAAAAAAAAAATCCATACTGACCATGTAAAAACATCAGCATGAATTTAGTGGCATATTAAAAGAAGTCATCATCATATAAGGCTGCAACAGAAGTCTGCTACCTTTAGACTGCCCCACCACCTCTTATTTTTTATGGACCTTTACTGAATTATCCAGAGAGAAAGGAGAGGTAGAGAAGAGATCACCTTTAAGGCTTCTCCTTTCTTTTCTTGTCTTTTTTCTTTTTTCCTGTTTTTTTTTTTTTTTTTAATGACAATAGAATTTTTTTTTTTCCTAAAGTTGTATTAGGGATTCACTTAAGCAGAAATGAACTGTAATATGCAAATAGTTCTAATTGGACTGCTAATAGAGCGTGTCTCTGTTGTTTTTTTGTAGGGAGTTTTATGCCTATGTAATCAGTGCAGACAGCCGTTAAGTAAATGAAGAGGCAACTAACAATGTCAGAAAAGAGACCGGGCGGTTCCAGCTGACACTACCCTAATCTTCCAGGACCCATTAAATGGCAGTTTCAACGCATTACCTACCATAACATCCTTGAATATCACTGATTTTATTTGCAGTATCAAACATTCCATTTCATGCCCCATTAACAGTAGGAGCCTGGGCTTTTTGACGCAGCTAAACATTTTACTAACTACCTGGACTAAGTAACCAATTAACTTTTGGAGACAATACGGCCAATTAAGCGCGAAAAGGTAAGGCTGTCATCCCCCACTAAAATTGAATTTCTTTTTCCTGATGGCACTTATTGTCGGTGTTCAATTGTTAATGGAGATTTGGTCCCTATTAAAAGGATGAAGCCGAAGGATAATGGGAAAGTTCAGAGGACTTGGTTCCTAAAGAGTAGGTCAGAAAATGTCCCAATAGGCCACTAATTCAGTCATCTTTTCTTCATGCCAGATCTCTTACTGGAATAGTATTGGCAATGTAGCTCTAATCTGACCTACCACGATAACACATTGTGCAATATGGCAGCTTCAGAGACATGCATACACACAAAAGGGGTAGTGAGGGAACTTACATGAAAAAAAAAAAAAAAAAAAAAAACACGAAAAACCACAAACAGAAATAATTGATGGATTTTGATAGTTGAAATACTCTTCTCACATACTGAGCTGTTTAGCATTGCGGTGAGCCTTTGAGTGCTTAAGCCAAAGGAGCAGGCGCTGTTGTGGTGCTCACGTGAGCTTCCCTTGCTGCTCATACGAAAAGCCATAATAGATAAGCGTTTGTGTAAGCTCTAAACATTCATCTTCATAACTTACATGGATTTTTAATTGTTGCAATCAGGCTGAAATCACTTACCTTGTCCTGGGGTCGCCAATACATTGAGAACCTGGTCACTTAGGTCCTCTTCCTCAGAGGAGGCAGCAGTGTGCTCATATATACTATATAAAGAGGGAAAAAAGTTTAGTGTTGATACCTCCTACTTCCTGATACTAATTATTATTTTAATTGTATTTAATACAGGTACTGTGAGTAAAAACCTGCCATCTCCTACTATGAGATGAACATCCCCACCAAAAAACACTTCAGCAACAAGCTAATGGGTAGCAACCTAAAAAGCTCCTCAAAGCATATGCACTTAATGAGGTCTTTCAATAAATGATCTCAAAGAACTTTCCACAAAACACCTTGCTGCATTATCTTTTTAACATTATTTTAAGGGAATTTTTGGTTTCTTTTTTCCTCAGAAAGGAGCTGAAGGAAGAGGCAAATGGCACAAGTTTGTGTGAGATGAGGAAGATGCTTTATGTGAGCAATTTCTAAACAAACGCATGGAAAACATAAGGAATAGGCTGCAAGTTTGCCATGGGCCTACCCTTAAGCTGCTTCTAGGTCACCAGCCAGACAAGTCTGTGTGCTTGGCTCTTTGTGTCGGGCAGAAGGTGTGTGCAGATAATCCCCCATCCCAAAGAAAGTGTTCTCTTTGATAAGGATAGCACACATTCTCAAAAGGCATCTAGTGTCTGAAAGGGTACCAAGACAAGATGGGATGAGGTGCAATATTTGGAGACTCTTTTACTAACTACGTACTAACTAGGTAACATGGAGCCCCTTTATCTCAGCAACAGTACCTGTTGAAAAGCACTGTAATTGAAATACAAGTGTACTTCAGCCCTTAAGATAAGGGTGGAAAGCATCATATTTTTGAGCCCAAATAAATCTCAATGCTGGTTTTGTGGCTTTCCATACTCTCTGAATACTTCCATTACGCAAGACAAAGCTGAAACCCACATTAAGATCCAGGCTTACTCTGCTATAACATATTTAAAGATTAACACAGGCACAACAGTCAGTTTAGACTGTTATTAATCTAATCTCTTAAATGCATAGAATATCCAAACAAGAAAGCAAGTGAACTGATTTCTGTCTGCTCTAATAGCAAAAATATGACTTTGGCTTTTCTCTGCAATGCTTTACACCATTAAGCAATTACTTGTGGACAGAACCCCAGCACCCATATTGCTACTTATGGTTAAGGGATTTTATTCCAACTAAGTCTTCCAATTGAATCTAGTGTCATTAGGTTTTTGTAGGACCCAGATTCCATTGCCTCTAAGGAGTTCTCTTTACCTTGAGTGACTTACTATTCCAGTCTGAAACACATAGTACTGTTTACCCTGGGAAGCAAGTTTTTAATCAGTTATTGAAGCACCCTTGCAGTCAGAAAACTGACTAAGAGTAGCTTCCATCTTGTTCTTGACAGTAATACATCACCAAGCCTTTTCTAATTAACCTACTGCTGCATCAAGCCTGCAAAATGCAACTGAAGTCTTTTCTGCCTTGCACATCATCACCAACTGCTGAAATTCCACAGCAATATCACTCTTTAATGGAGAAAAAGTCTCAATGTCTTGATCTTTCTTCCTCTTTTCTCCTTGCACAAAATCCCAGGTTGAATCAGACACAGTATTTGTTATACTTCAGCCTGCAAGTTCTTTGAATTTGTGTTATGGTTCAAATATAGACTACCCCAACCCGTTTCTGTTTGGGTTTTTTTGGGGTTTGTTTACTTTTGGTTGGTTTTTTTTTGGTTTTTGGTTTGTTTTTTGGGGTTTTTTTTGTTTTTTTTTTGTTTGTTTTTTTTTTTAAGTAAATATATTTTGGCACTCTTTCAGCTCCAAAAATATAAAGATTTGTGGCTTGGTTGCAAAAATGGAAACACATTAATTTAAGTTTGAAGAAAGTTTCATGAAACTATTTAGTTTAATATCAAGTTGTAATGAGAAAAAATTAGGGGAGAAAAAGCTTTTTAAATTAATTGTTTAAAAATATTTAAAACCCTTCCTCTCCACACCCTTGAAGATATATGGAGCTAAGTTAATAGCAGCACACAGTGGAATCTTGCTCAATGGGAGTTTTCCATTATCCTTGACAAAAAGCCCCTAATGCTCACTGGTTCTGACAAAAGTCATAGTTATGAGAAACATATGGCCTTAATAATAAACCAAATCTTTGGTCAAAAATCTAAATTGCTTTTGTGTAAGTGAGGACAGGACTCAGCTGGGCACCAAGGCTGGAAGCAGCTATTGCAGTGACTGGAGCTGCAGTCATTCTGCTCCTCCTGCACCCAGGGCACTAGTCACATACAGGAGCACCAAGAACCATCTCCTGAGCATGAACAATGTAGGCTTAGCCAGCAATAACCATAAATATAACTTTTGTATTGCATTGACACATACAGTTCCATGGAGAGCACCAAGTCTCCTTCTCCCTCTGATGAACAGCCCTATATAAGGCAGCTGCATAGCTCAAGCTACCATGCTGCTCAGAGACCCAGGTCCCACAGCTACATTCTCATTCTACAAGAACTGTTTATGTTCTCTTAGAGAAACCACTCTAATAAAAACCTTTTGAGGTCATCATCATCCAGTTTTAGCATCGCCATTGTAAAAACTCACCCCTCTTCACCATTACAGTCTCTGTTTCCAGCTCCCTAGCTAACCACACCACCAAAGCAAGTGGGAAAAAGAACACACAGTAACACATCTGACTGTTTCAGCACTCAGTATATCTCACCTGGTGTAACCAGAAGCACCAATCACCTATGAGCTACATTTCCTACACCTGCAACCCTCCCAGGCTGATGTAGTTTGTGTTAATTAGCAAAAGACATGCATTTTTCACTTTTCCATTGTAAAGCTGCATTTCAGCAAGCATGAAGTGTGGGAAGACATAGATTTCACACAGAAACGTGTCCTTTTGTTCCAGGCTTTTGGCACAAGGAGCTTAGGGCCTCTGGAGGGTCTGGTTCCCTGTGCCAGAAAATCAGATTCCTGTGGACAGTGCTGCTTTTTCCATCAGTGCACTTTATAAATCTTAAGTTCTTTTCAAGGCTTCATTGATAGAGAAACTAACTCTGTCACTGAAAGATTGTGTTGTGGAAGGGCAAGAGCATCCTTTATTGACCCTGTGTTTCTCCCTGGGTTCCTAAAAGTGCCAGGTCCTTCACAATGCAACTTCTGTGAAACAAGTAAGGAAAATTCTACAGCTTAGATGTCGCAGCCTCTATAGATCTGCCTTAAACACCTTGCTCTTGTCCTTGGTGGCTGGATAATATGTACCACAGATGTGAAGTTGTATCAGTTGTAAAAATACCATGTAATGTGTTAAGAATATTTTGAGGAGTTATTCTGGTTTACTCAGCAGATGATCACCATTCCTCCTATTGACAAAAGCTGAGCTCCTGACCCTATAAGCACAGACACATGGATTCCTCTTCACAGATCAGAGCTTTTCTTGCTTGTACCCATATTCTCTCTTTTTGTCCCTCTCCTCCTGTGCTACACTGAAACCAGACATGAATCTCACTGCTCTCACCAGAGCTGGGATTTTTTCCACTTGAAAACTCCAGATATAAAATAGACCACCTTATGTGGGACTGAAGGGTAACTTGTTGCCTGGCTGGTGATTATGAGGGATATAAGGTTGCATATGTAATTACGGGGAGGTTGGAGCAGGCTTAGGCTGTAAATTCTCTGCTGTCTGCTTGAGGAGTTGAGTTCTGAAGCAGCCTGGGTGCATGTTCTTTGCCAGATTAAAGTTGTTCCTCCCCATGACCTTGATTCTGTGTGTTTGTCTCTGGTAGGGAACATAGCTCAGGCCTTCAAAACGCACAAACGGAAAAATACCAGGGAAATTGGAGCTGGAACCAAACAAACATTACTGGCTTGGGATCCCAGAGAGGAGATATTTGCCTGCACTAGATATAGAAAGTCCTTAATAGCTTCTGAATGTCTTATTAATCCATATTTCCTCCACTATTTTCAATATAGGTAATTTGCTGAATGGTCTTCTATGTGGTTGGCAGACTTACACCACTTACAGATCTTCCAGAAACAAACATTTCATCCTAGCTAGTTTTTGGATTACTTTCCTTGCAGTCTTACCTTAAAAAACAAGGACTGGATTTTGACTGCAGCCTGTTTGATAAGTGGTTGGTTTTAATCCATTGTCAAAATTATACATTTGATAGCTATAAACCAAATGAAGGAGAAGAAAACACACGAAGAATCTACCATTTCTTAAAGTAATTTCATTCCACAAGTTAAAATTCCACAGGTTAAAAACCTCTGCAACGCTTAATTAATTGAAATGACTCTAGCTGTGGGAATCTGTGGTGAAGAGGTCTCTAATAGTTACATGCAATTTGACATGGAATTCAGTTAGAGCTAAAAGATACTTTAACAACATTTTTCAAGAAATGAAAAATAAAGACCCTGTTGAATTTAATCAGTTGTCTACTTTTTTTTTACCCTGCCTCTTGTTCTCCCTCAGGGATTTGCTGGACATAATCCTTTGCTAGATCATGTACACAAAGCACCTGCCTAAGCGCAACTTTAGCTTCCAAAGACAGATGAACTAACAGATACAAGACTAGTTGTTTTGTTATTCAAACTATGCCAAAGTCAGTATCATTGAGAAGCCCAACTCTAACCCACTCTAAAATGTATCTTGGCTGATGAGAACAACTCATGTAAAAGTTATAAAGATGACAAGTTCTTTGTAAGGGATGCTCCCTACGCTTTCATATTTATAATAGCAAATTGTGATATCTCAGCCTGATTAATAAAGTTTGTGCTGCACTATATGTCTCAGAAAGGAATCCACCAAATTTAACCAGGTCCTTCAGAAAATACACAGAAATTATTTTATCCATGGCAGAGTAGTGGCTGATTCAGGTACAGAACTTGCCCATATTTACCAGCAGCAATAAGAAAGGACTTAGAGGTGCAGGGCAGGAAGAACACAACTGAGTTATATAGAAAAGCATAAGGTAATAATGAAAACTCTGTCTGGTCAGAAGAATGGTTCTAATAAATCTGTTTAGTCATTTAAAAGGAAAGCAGTGAGTTGATGAACTGCAAAGAGAGTGATTCTTTAGTCCAGACTGCAGTCATACTCCTAAATCCTAAAACTAGGGTGCTCAGAGAATCACAGGCTACTATCACTGTATCCTGCAATTATTTGTTGTTAGTTTTGCTTTTCCTCTTTGATAACATTCTCTAGGTTTCTTCAACAAGCAGCTGGTGCTGTGCTGTGGAAATTTTGTCCAGCACAACTTATAAGTTACACTATGCCTCTGAATATATTGCAGTGAATAAGGAGGAAAGGAGAGGGTGAACAGTAAAAATACACACACAGAGTTATACAAGATGTTCCCTGGATTTTGTTATGAACCACATGTGAAACAAGGACATGCAGACAGAGCTGACTGATCAAAATTAACATTGCATCCCTCAGAAAAGATGTCACAGCTGTCCAGCCTAACCTAGAGGAAGACAAATGCAATTATGTCAAGGTATACTAAAGAACCCTCGGTGCTATAAATAATAATAAAGGGTAAATAATAAAAAAATAAAACAGAAACTCCAGAAGTGAGATGTTTTAAATGAAAGGTGATGCACTGTGAACTTAACACACTGGCCCTTTAGCCTTTCTGTTAAAAAGGTAATCTGATTGCCATTGATTTTTTTCACCTCTGTTACTAAGAAGGTGATGGAATGGTGTCCACACAGATGTATTGAATCAGATACTAAACAAAGAGCAACATAAAGAACAATTATCAGCAGCCTTGCCTTCAGCTTGCTGATTATGACATTACTGAAAAGACAAGGTCTGGGTGACTTAAACCAAAAGGAAAAAAAATAGAGGAGAGGGAGGAAACTGATACACGTTTACCATCTGTCTGAGTACAGACAGTTCTTTGCCTTTACCAAAATATGTATTTCCCCTTTACAGCTTGATAGGTGTCAGAGTGTGAGCTAACTAATTAGTTTGATCATGTTACAGAAAAAAAATAGCACAAAGGCAAGGGCCAACCAGTAGTTTATGTGTTTTATCCTACCTAGAAAATTCCGTATGGAGATTTTGTGTTTATGGTTCTGTCTGCCTAAGTATTACAGTTTAATTATTGCCTGAATGATCCTTAGGCAGATTTTTCTAAGGGCTTGGGAATACAGGGGCGGTTACAAGGCTCAGAGTAACTCAATAGGCTATTAATAGGTGTATATATATCCACTTTTGAATGACATACAGAGGAAAGGCTGGCCAGATTCTCACAAGGTATAAAATGAGAAAACACCATGCATCCACGTATCACTATTGATTTCAAAGCAGTTGGGCCAATTTACACAGGCTGAGAAGCAGGATTGGATAATAGGAAGACTAATGCTGTAAACTCTCACCCCGTGGATTAGATTTCAGTTTGTCTAAACAGCACAGGCTGTTCAACTTGCATTTCTAGAGGCACAGCTTTACCTGTCCCAGCCTGTATAAACAGTACAATCAAGTAGCTCTAGTGCTTGGCTGCCTTTATGTACTAGCAAAAGTAATGACGCCTAGTATGTAGTATTATTATTTTATGACATCAGCATAGTATGACATTTTCTCAAGGGCAGCCCATATCCTTTGCCCTCCTCCATATTGGCAGCCATCACTAATTGACTGTGAAAGTGGAGAATTCAATGGTTTAGGGTGATCTCATCTCTGAACTCCAAAACAGTTTGTGGACGGAAATCAGCTGAAGCAAAACATTGGTCCCATTACACTGTCAAGGGATATAGCTCCTGTACGACGGAGGTAAACACTTAAAGGAGTCAATCCACTACTATGTATCACTGATATTATCATTCTATTTCAGATGTGAGAATCACGTGAATTAATAAAATTTGACACTGACATGACCTAACTAAAATAAACCATGATGAGCTCCTATTGCTGTAATGAGCAAGTGTTGCGTGTTCAGTCTGGATAACACCCCAGGACGCTTGCCCACAAGGGTTAGCAACTTCTCCTGTTCAGCTGAGGGCACCGTTCAAACAGTGTCATTCACTGAGAATAAGACAATTTTGTCCTTGATGTTAAATCAAAGGGTTAAATTATATTCTTTCCTACGTTGAACAAAACTTTCTGATCTCATTCCCTTAATTGGTTTATTCAGGGCATAAAACATTGCCTAATGTGAATAACGAAGAGAATCTACTTTTGTATTCAGTATCCACACACCTCTCAGTGTGTGTTTTTTACTCTGTAATAATTGCTGACATCTTCCAAAGACAGCCAAAAGGACAGGTGCATAAACTGTAAGAATCCAAATGGATATACCTTAAATAGGATCTAATGGTGCTTAGACTTGTCCTACTGCATCCTATTTACTGAAGGATATTTGCTTTTGCTTATAATGGGAGAGCTGGTTGATCAGATACAGATGAGCCTAACAACAGTTGATCCTGAAGATAAGGTAGAAAAATGGTTGGGCATCACTCTAAGCTACTTTGTAGAGCAAATCATCAGATATACAGTGAACAGATACCCATGTATTAGCTTGTTTCATACCTCCCGAATCAAACAGAATCTCTTCCATAGAAAGTTCACCTTTGATACAACCATGTAAGGGCCAAGGTTGCAGCTGATGTCCTTACCTCGGCACAACATTATCAGCAGCTGCAGCCAGGAAGAAACATAAAATGATGAAAATAAAAAGCTTTTACCTTTTCTAAAGGAGATTTCCAGAAAGTTTGTAGCAGGATCTGCTGTAGGAAACAGCATCTTCATCCAGAAGAACTGCAGGAATTTTTTATTTGCTTTGTAGAGACTTTTTTTTTGTCTGGGTATGAGAAAATAGCTATCTTCTCTCCCAGAGCTTAAACACCTCTTGGTCTAAGAAAATATATGAAATGCTGAGAGAATGACTACGGTTCTACAAAAGGTGTTATTTTGTCACATATGAAGGGAAAAGCTGTGGCTGACTTCGGAAACAGAAAGGAAAATAAAATACAAATTACTATTCTTAGTGAGTTAATCACAAGGGAAGAATTCCACGCTCCAAACCCTTCTGAATCCCTGTGGAGAGACAAAAGGCTACAATAAAGTTTAACAAAAAAGTTGATCTCACACCTGAATTAATCTGGTGACTCCTGAAAATAACTGGACCTATCACATGTATAAACTGTTAAAATCTCAAAGAGAAAGTCACTGAATTTGAGCTCTTCCATGTGCCACCACAGAGACTGCAGAGTGTAGGGCAAATACACAGCCACAGTTTGCTTAGCTGGCAAAAGCATAAGCAGAGATTTTGCCAAGTGATGATTATTTGAACATTGTTCAGTGAAATGGACTGTTTGCTGGGATCATGCTTTCGTTTGTAGGTCAGATAATTCCCAGCAGTTTCACAGTCAAAGGAACTTTGCCCATTAGTACTGGGGGATCCATCTTCTGTATAAGAAATTAACTTAAAACAAAGAACTACACAGTGAATAACTGAAAAAAAATCCTTGCCTGTAACTCCAATTCCAAATGCAAATGCTGTTGGCTGGTCCAAAGTCAAGACATAAACTTGGACCTGAATTTCCAGCTGAGAACTGTTTAGAAATTGAAAAAAACAAGACTTTTATAACCAAGTTTCGTTTAAGGCATTGATTAAACATTTTTCTGATTTCCTTCACTTCACTCCAAGCTTCTGGCTGTGGCCAAAAGCATAATTATTGTAATTAAGGATGGTTATTGGATCCAACCCAAGATGTAAGAGGATATACCATGTACAAATATATAGTTCTTCTTAATTGTCTTCTATTTAAGAATTTTAAGGTGCTTTAAATTTAATCTCATAGCACTTTTGTGAAATTACTATTATGATCTTGGTTAGACAAATAAAGAAACTGGGATAGAGACAAGATTTATGTATGGTCACAATGGAGATATGAAATAAATCAGGCCCTGGAAATGAGCTTCCTATCATATAGACTTGTCCTTGTTCTTTTTCCATTAGCATGGCTATTTTCTCCAACTTTTCAGCTCATCACCAACAGATTAAAGTGATTTGGGGAATCATCCAAGTCTCTGGACGTGCTTTCCAGCTAAATCAAAGACAATAAGTATAATGAGGCCAAACTTCTACCAACACCCCGAACTAAGAATTAGAGTTCATTCAGGAAGGAGGTGACACTGGGAGAAATGTGGTCAAAAGATGAGGAAAATAAATAAAGTACCAGCATGGAAAGGAGAACCTGACCAGAGATAAATGATTCCTCTCCTGAGATGTGTTTTTGTTTTATCGCAATGACCTTTCAGAGAAAAGATGAAGCCAGCCTCAGGTAAAAAGAAATAGCCACTTTTCATCTACAGTTAGCCTTTGTGACCTCTGAACTCTGCTTTTCTATCTGAACCTATTTCCATGCACCATTTCTCCTCACCACAGATAAGAGACTTCCAAGTGCCAGAAAGACACTTAGAGCTTTCGCACAAAGGTTAGCAAGCAAGCATGACTACTCCTTAATTTGGGAAATTATCCCCCCTTGATTTTTAAAATATCTCCCCTCCTGCATGCCACAGGAATCTGATAAATGACGAAGGAGCAATCATGACATGCTGCACATTTAGATGTGAGATCGTGCACATACCTGTGCATGTGTACATGTGCGTGCACACGCGTGCATGTGTGTTTATACAGCATATCTCATTATCATATCATCACTTTTCAGCTATCTCTAACACAAGAGTCAAGGGGTTTGGGAGCACACACAAAAAAAGAGAGATTTCTAAGTGAGCAGGAGATTGGGCTGGGGTCACCCGAAAGGGTAATTATTGTTAAATGTCAGGTTAACTCTGAAGGCCTCAGCTCATCCAACTGAGAGCAGATTAGCCCAGATGGAGACATTTTCAACACGGCTCTGTCTGACCAATCAGCGACAGATGGGATTAACCAAATACCTTCTCTCATCTGCTTGCTCACAGAAAGGTCAGTTTCTGCTCATTGCTTCCCTTTTAAGATGTGCCTTTCTTTTCTCCTTTTTTTTTTTCTTTCTTTTTTTCTCTTTTTATTTTTTTGCTTCCATATTTGCGGTGGTTCTATGCAGGAAATCAGGGTCCTTTTATCATCAAATTAAATATTCAGCATCTAAAACCCACTTTTTTTTTTTTTTTAAGAATCAACTTCATTCACTTTCAAGAGCTCTTTTATCTTTTCTTTCTCTATATCTTACTTTTCTTTTTATGTAATGCTGCATACAGATAGATAAACTATAAATGTAGCTATCAGGCCTCAGCTTGTGCAAAGTGATGTTGCTTCATGGACTTCACCAAAGGTATACTGATTTCTATCCACTAAGAATTTGGCCCAGTATTTCAGTATCAATGCATGACTGCTGTAGGATGCATTGTTTTTCCTCATTCTTTACTTTCTTTCCATTCTAAAAAGAAACCTTTGGTAATTTTATTCTCAACATTCATCTATTTAAGAGCTACAGTTTACGTCTTCTATCTAAGGGGGGGAAATCCACAACAACCTCACCAACAAGTTAAAACGGAACAAAGAACTCTCCCTGAAACCAACCCTGGAGTGCTTTAGAAACTAATTGTCTTTTATGTACAGCCTCTTTCCCCAGACAGCTTAAATAAGTGCAAACATAAAGTTCAGTGATAAAATGAACAGAAACTGAAACAAAAATCACCCTTAGAACATATTTCACAATAATTTGTCTTCAGATCCCCAGAAAGTTCTTTCATGCCTTAATTATTTGGTTAAGAGGGAGATCCTCTCTGTCTCTTGTAAATTCTGTCTCTGGATTTCTGAGGCAGGTTTCAGGCAGAAGTGGCAATAGCCAAACTATCTGAAAAATTTACTGACTTGAGTCCCGCTTACACTAAGATACCTATATTAGAGTGTGGTAGTACAAAGGGGCCTTTAAAAACCATGCCACATTTACATCACTTTTAAGATATTTCCATACACACATCTATTTCTAGAAGTCTCTAAAAGGCCTCAGTGTGAAAGAATATTAGCCTTTATACAAATTATCATAGTGAAAGCCTGATCCTAATTATTGATGATTCTTTAGTGCTGATTTTTCAAGCTATGTGATCTAACCCTGGAAGAAAGGAAATATTTCCTCCTAGGACAGAAATGCTTTCTACTGCTGAGGGGGCACTTGCATTAGAAGAGCACATCCTGGTGAAAAGGGATGAAAACTTGGAGAAAAGTGAATGGGGAAATGGATCCTTAGAAAAACATTTCTTAAAACAAGATGAAAATATGTTTCAGCATCCAAACAGAAGTTGGAGAAATCCTCACATTTGGGATATTGCTAGTGGAATAGGAGAAGGACCTGCAAGACACACTGAGACAAGTGGAAGAATGGACTGACCAAGATGCTAGAACCAAAAATATGAAGATAATAAAATAAGACTCCTAATCTTGTACAGCAGGAATAATGTAGGGGAACTCAGACAAACTGCACCCTACTTCTGTATTCTTCAGAGATACGAAATGTGTGGACAAAATCTCAGTCATCATTGTGGGCTGAATCATGACCCTTCTAGTGGCACAAAGAAATGGGTGATCCAAAGCTTACCTTCCTCATAAACTGCCCAGAATTTGAGCCTGGATGGACAGAAATATTGCAAACACATGCCATGATAGAGCCAGGGTTGTACCTTCATTCCCAGCATACATCCAGTGCCGCAGAAAGGTACTGCTAAGGAGGACTACTACATTACTGCCTCAGATTTTTTCCCTGTAATGTGCATGTACACTCATCCCTCCTATCATCTTCTGGCTTAAAAGAAAAGGACTGTTATTGCAATAGTAATGGGAAAGGGTGAAGTGAATACTTCGAATTTACAAAGTGGGTTGACAGCAGAACCAAGTCCTCATTTCCCTTATCAATTCCTTTTCAGCTTATGAATATCACTGGTTCTCTGCCTGCCTCAGCACAGTGGTTCCCTTTGCAGCATATATCCTTCACTCAGGCAGGTAATATCATCAAAATCAATTATTATTTCAATTAAATAGCCCTGCCAGTCATCACAACAAATTAAATGGAACTACTCTGGAAGTTGAAACCATCATTCATTTAAAACGTGTCCACCATTGCTCTGTCTACCAAGCCCTTGATCTCAACCACAAGTTTGTATCTAGACACAGTCAGGCTTCCTACTTCTTCCTTAAACACAAGAGCTCTAACAGGTCTCAATTCTCTCTGAATAATGCCAATGTCTTACTACTCAGACATTTCCACATATCAAACGGTATTGTACTGTTACAATACAAAACTGTTTCTAAGGTAATTATCATTTTACTCCTGATAATTTTATGGGTAGGATCAAAAAAGCAAGGGGTGAAATGACTCGCCCAGTGGAAAATAGTAGGTCAGTAGCAGATTTTGGGGCAGAACCCAGGTGTCTGGAGTCATAGGCTACTTGCCTACCCATTGGACCACACTAATTCCCAAGAAGAACTCAGCCTTGTTATTTTCAAGCTCACTGTCCTACACAGCTGCTCTTGCACTTCTTACACTGTGCTTCTACGAAATTAACATATTTAACAACATGCCATATACAAAAACTAAATGTCTTTGATAATCATTTGAATCAGGCATACAGGGAGACTGAATGCTTTTTAGCATTCAGGGCAAAGCATCTTATCTGAGATCTACTCAGAGTATAACAATAACACAGCTTCTTTATGTAATTGTATTAATTTAATAAGCCACCATTTCAATAGAATGGATTCTTTTTCCTAGAATGCTGCCAAGGAAAAAAAAAAAAAAAAAAAAAGAAAGAAAATCTTTTAGTAAACTTTGGAAGAAAAGAACCTAAGTTAATGTCAGACCCAAAACCACAAAAAAACAAACCAATTTTTTGCATTAATCAAGTAGGCTCATACTTGAAATAAAATTCTAATCTACATGTGCATTTTGCTTTGTGTACACTAAAATTTATATCTAACTATGTATAGACTTATAGACATAGTTCAAGTCAAGCAGAGAAGATTCAGTGAGGTTATGAAAACAAGATTCCACAGGAAACAGCTGAGCTCAATTCTCTTTCCCAAACCTCACAAGTTGTAAAGTTGTTTAAGAAAATCGTATTAATTTACTGCAGAGCTAATTTAATAAATGAAAGTATTTGAACAACTGACCTTCTTAGTACAAATATAAATCATGGTGTTTGTGTTCACATGGAGCAGGAACAGGCTCCACCGTGGAATATTTGCAAAAACATAGGATGAACTTTGGTGTACAAAGTGCAGTCAGACTGTAGCATGTCACACACTGCACTGCACATCTTGTCTTGCCCAGGACACACTTCTAGTCCAATTCCATACACATGAGTCTTGCCCAACATTGCTTTGCCTGTTATATCTGAGAGGAAAGAAAGGGTCTTTTATATAAACAGCCTGGTGATAAGACTGTTAGTACTTTGAGGTCTCAAAGTATAAGGTAATGATCAATAGTGTAACCAAGGTAAAACGCATGTAAACAAAACATGCACAATACAGAATATTCATGTGTCTAAGATCAGTCCAGGCCAAAACTTGTGTGCATTTACCCACATTTAAATTTACCTCTACCACACTGATGCTTCTGTGTAAATGCAGATCATGATTTACTACTGAAATTTTATTTCTTTTAACAGCCTTTCTGCTTAACTGCAGGCCAGTCTATTTTCTATTGGAAACTAAAGATATGCTTTGAAATAAATCCTTGGAAACCAAAGAGAAGCATCTCTGCAAGGTCAGGCTTGATTCTTCCAATATATAAATAAAAATATGTTTGATTCAGACCCTAAATATCCTCCAAATGCCACAAACTCAATAATCCAGGATCTTCCTGGTTATGGAACTGTTTCAGAAAAGCAGACTGATGAATCAGAATTAATCATATATGATTTAAAATGGAAAGCGTTTTCTGTGTGAGAACTTCATGCCTTGGAGTATCTGGAAGAACTATATCTTAGCCACCTAAAGCAAAAGTCTCCCACTACTAAATAGTTAATATTTATAGGTAACTTTGCAATCATTACTATCAACAGACAGAAAGCTACAATAATCCGATTGCCATCACTTTAACCAAAGCCCGTGTCGTAAACCTTGTAATTTTCTGCTGTCATGCTCAGGCACTTTCAACACATTTAAATTAGAAAGGACTATGCTAATTTTGCTTCATAGCCAGGGTAATTGTTGTAAGACATAATTATCTTTTTTTTTTTTTTCTTTTAAAGGATCGTTTTATCTCCAGAGTTGTTTAAATTCAGTCTCAGTTACTGCTCGTCCTTTCATCCCTACACTGCATTCTGGCTCCCACCTCCATTAAATTATTCTTTTCATCTTCGTTAGCTGGAGACAACTTAACCCTCCTTTCTGATGGACATTTCAGGCCCTGGCATAACTCTATTAAAAGCAGGAAAGTATGCTAAGGACAAATCTAGTTCTTTGTTTCCTTCTGACCTTCATGAAGAGTCGTCAGAAGGTTTGATATGTTAAGTCATCTTTGATGTCAGTTTAAAGTTACAGCCCAGCATACAGCCTTGTTGAGTATTGATACATCAGAGCTTTGCCCTTATATAAGCAATGAGTTTCAGTTGAATAACACTGAAATACAGCTAAGAACAAAGAGAATATGTGGATTTTCCATGAGAATAAAGCCCAATAGATAGGATGCTCCTTAAAGCTTATTTCCAAGATTTTTACACCAGGATATTAGTAAAAGTTGCAGTAGGAAGCTAGAGGCATAGAATATAAGTCCAGCCATCAGACAGGTGACTCTGATAATTGGTCAGGTGTGCTTTATCATCTGCTCAACCCATTGGCAGGTACAACAAATCACAGTTGCTTTACAAAGCACCTGCCTTGTGCTGCTGCTGAGAATATCGTGTGGTGTGTCCTTACAGCAAGCAAATCACTGCTCCCTTGTTATCAGTGGTTGTTCCAGGGCACCTGAAGCTAGAGCTAAAGGAAACAGTCCTGAATAAAAATACTAGTGATACTAGTTACTGATTAAGTGCTGGGAAGTGAATGGAAGCATTGTTTGCAGTGCAGGTGGACTGACATTGGCACCATGACATCTTCTGATGCCAAATAGAAGACTTGAACACAAAAATGAGAAACATGTAGGCTTGATGCCAGCAGATCTTAGAAGTCATATACTCTTCAGAGCACGTCAGTTCCTGGACATGTTAAGAGGCATGCCTTGGTAATTGGGAATCTGATGCCTCATCAGAGCTTCAAATGTCTCCTGTGGGGTTGGTCTGAAAAGTTTCTAGTAGACAGCTTTTTCTTTCCCTTACATGCTCTTTCTTTACTAGAAGTTCAACAGCAGGGGAGAAATAGAAGAAATTTCTAGCAACAAAGGTCCAGGTCTATTATAGCACTGACAACCACACAACAGTTGTCACAGATATGTGAAATGGATATAACACTGTTTGTGTTATAGTATTGGTCCAAATGAGTCCATAAAGAGGCAGTGCAGTTACCTGACCACAGGGTTAACCTCTCCACCTTGTGCCCTGAACAAAAGTTTGGTCTGGGGGGACTTAATGGCAGAATAAGTTATCCTGTAGCATACACTTACATGACTTGATTTGCAGATGTAGGACTTGACTGTAAGCATTGTTGTCCCATGATAAATACACTGCTTCTCTTTCTAGCCTTGCCATCACCTTCTTGTACCTTTTATTTATATTGTGTTTTTCTGAACAAAAAATAAGTCTCCACAGACTTCATTCTGTTTTGTGGTTTGTGGTTCGTTTGGCGTGGGGTTTTTTTCTGTTCTGTCTTGTGCATGTTCCCATACCGGTTTTGTCATCATTGCATGTGAAGACTTTCTAGTTAGCAGCATGACTATTACCTACTTCATGCCTGTTTACACTTCTGTCCTCTCCCAGCAGGAAAACATTTGGGTAGTGGAATGGTATTGCTGGATCCAAACCTCATTTTATTGTCAAAAAAATCACTTCTCCTTGCCTATAATCAAATGATAACTAAATAACCACTAATTCAGTAGGTATTAGTCAGATCTGCATGCACCCTTCTGATCTATTTGTGCTGATATATAGCCAGTGAATATTTATGTTAGAAATCTTCTCTTATTCACATTAAGGATAACTTTAAACATTAAGGATTGATTTCTCTAGAATTACTGGACCTTTACAAAAGAACCAAACTGAGCTCTTTAAACTGCCATTCCTTTACCATATAGTAACATCCTTAGGGGTATGCCTATTGCTGCAGTCAAGTGAACCACATAGCCCTTGAAGATCTCTCCAGATCAGCTGATGAAGAGCTATAGAAATCATCTGCCTAAAGGACAGACTAAAATATCTCAGGATATTTGTCTGTGCCAGCATTTGCTGAAGAAGAGAATACTAATGAAGGAGAATGTTTCTAATTAGAATCTCTAACAGTGTCCTGGGATAAACAAGAAGTGAAAATCATCCCCTTGGAAGCTCTGAACTCAGATGCTTTGTTTATGCACACACGCATGTGTATGCACGCACTCACACACACACTTCATTTCCAAATGCCACAAGTCATTTATATCACTGCTAATGACTCTGATGAGTTACACGTGCAGATGCTGCTCCAGGCTTTGTGTTTCCATGTTCCTATGGCGTTAGGGGTTAACTTAATTCCTACTGCAATTGTCATGCTGGAAATGCCCAGGGTGAAGCAGAGATGGCTGGGACCAGCAGAAGTATTGGTTTTTATAATGTTGTACCAAGCAGCAGACATTGTGATCTGCTTAGTCACAACAACCCTTGGAAGAACTTGCAGAAAGCCAGGCCCCATATTAATGTTCAGCACTTACTCCTCCGCTCAACAGGAAAAGCTGAGATTGTTGTGGTTACTGGTGAACTTGAGCTTCTCATAAGACACAGAGAAAGATTTTGCAACAGTCATAAAATGTTCAATCAGATCATTTCTGCAATTGCCTGAAAATACAGTCTCATGGTGACATTCTTCTTCCAGAAGAGCTTCCTCTGTGTTCTAGGGAAAGTAACAGATTTTGTTCCCTTTCACTCAACACTGAGACACCTATCATAAGATAAAAGCCATCCCTGAGACAGACTGACTGAGCAAGCCATAACTCATTTCAGAGGTGTGTAACTGAAGACAGACACATTTTCTTCCATTTCAACTCCCCGCTTCCTCTCTTCCACCCTATCTTGATCCCAAGTGCTCTGTTACGCCAGGGCACCTGGGGAGTATCTGTTTATGGACATTTTTCAAGCAGCAAATAAACTCTCATGCTATTTGTAAGCATGGCATTTCCAAGAGGTATCCTTGGTTGTTTAACAACATGCAGTGTTTTTCTAACTGCTTAAAAGGTCCTATGGGCCATTAAGCAATCATTTATTGGTTAAATATCTCCATTCCATGTAATGAATTGCTATTTTGTAAGAACAAACATTTCCTTTCAGTTTAATTTTCAGATTTGGAGGTCGCAATGGTGTGTGCTCTGGAGAGGGAATAAAGTCTGGGACCATGACATTAATACACTCCCAACTTTCATTTTGTTCGTCAACTGTGACTAGAACACTAGTACATTAATTTCCCTGCTTTTCTTAGGCCTTCAGCCTTTCAAGGAGAGAGATGTGTGTCTCTACTATTCCTGTTGTCTGCTTAACTCACTTATTGCTGATTTTTACCCATAGAGAGACAAACACTGAATTCCTTTAATTGGGTGTTGCAAGTTCTGCCCTTAGAGATTCTTGGGTATAGAACAACCATAAGGTTGGTTTGCTATATTGTTTGAGTTCTCTGTTGTTTTGTTTG
This sequence comes from Psilopsiagon aymara, assembly GCA_024733675.1. Classification (NCBI taxonomy): domain Eukaryota; kingdom Metazoa; phylum Chordata; class Aves; order Psittaciformes; family Psittacidae; genus Psilopsiagon; species Psilopsiagon aymara. The sequence continues at coordinate 104,136 of JANRGW010040228.1, read as the reverse complement.
GTTCTTTTTAATTGAAGCATTGGCGTCCTGTATTAACAGCCTTGGAAAATTTATTCCCTTGTTTTTTTCCACCACAGGGACTCATACAGAATTTGCAAAAATGTCTGAAGATTAAATCATGCTCTTCAAAACCAGGTGGATTTGGATTTTTTTTAACACTTTCCTGAAGAACGTGTCTTTCAGGGTGAGGAAATAGTTTCTGTAACCTCTATATTCATTCTTTTCTCTTAGAAGACTCTGGATCTAGCTAGTGTCAGTGACCCCCGTGAACTTCATGCCCTGCAGTTTTCCAGGAGCACCTCAGACTGTTTCGTTGACTTGAACAAAGTATTTTTAGCCTCTTGCTGCAAGTGGGAAATCTGAGGTATGAGGATCTGAAGTGCTGGAGACCGCGTGACTGAGAAGGGAACATGACGAGCAGAGGCCAGCTCTGTGGCCCTGTGTCTGACCCAATATGGCATGGACAAAGTGCAAAGACCCAATTCAAGATGTGGTTAAGGATCATGTTCCTAGACTTCCCACAACCCCCTGGAGTTATGCTCTAGTTTTTTGTATTTTGTAATGAATGAGATCATTAAGGAAGATTAAGGAAAATGTGGTCAAATGGGCAAATAAGGCAGCTTTGATTCTATCCTTGGCTCTACCACTGAGTTTCTGGGATGGCCTCTGGCAAGTCTTTTTGTCTTCTTTCTCCCTCAGACTGTTAATTTACAGTCTCTTTTTCTGCCTGAAGGCACAGTGGGGCAGTGACAGACTCTGCAAAATGTTAGTCCAGTTCCTAGCATGATGGCTCACTGCATAGAGCAAAAACTTTGAGGCACAACCATAATATTATTTTTGTTCTACTATTCATTACATTCACTGTAAGCACCCTTACAGCCTTTCATCATAGTTTTTACAGAGTAATGAGAAAATGTCCTGGACTATTCACAGCATCTGGAGCTATATATTTGTAATTTGCTGTGCTGGAGGGAGCAGTTAAGGCAGATGTGTGTTACATAGATATGAATATGACCCCACAAGTCCCTGATAGCAAAACCCACCTACTCTCTAGGGAGAAAAAGTGAGTCCAATTTGATGCAATTCTAGCTAGAGTCAGTGGAGATGGGCCATGTCTTTGGAGACCCTATATACTCCTGGATGCCCACTTTTTACTGGCATACAGAAAGGCAGCACCAGCGAGCACAGCAGAGGACAGAAGCAGAAATGCCCATAAATACCATATGCCAAGGATAAAGTAGAGTAACTCAAGGTTGGTAACATATAAGTGATCTATCTGTAATCCAAGACAGTAACACCAGTGTGAAAAAGGTAGGCCTCAGACTGCTGGTTTCTAAGCAAAGTGCCTCCAGTATCCAATTAAAGCGTCTGCGGTGATAATTTAAAGTTTAGTTCTCAGACACATCAATACTTGCAAAAAGCAGATTAAACCCCTCTGGAAATCATACCAAGATCATCCCCACCTCTTCCCAGTACATTCAGCAGATGATTCTGGAGCCCAGGGGCAGACAGAATAACTGGGAGCAGGGCAAAGTCCCTGCCAGGGTCCGGGTGCACACTGCCATCTCTGTGCAAGCATAGCTGGATCAGAAAGCATTGAGGCAGTCAGCAAAAAAAAAACCATCTCCTGTTTACCAGCCACCAGCAGGATCCCAGCACACCAGAAGAGGGTATAACAAAAAAAAGGACCTGCACCCAGATGAGTTCTTAATAAGCAAGTGCAAATGCAGAGTAAATAGACTGATGGAGCTGTGTAGAGGTGGCACTACCTTAACTTATTGACTGTTTACTCAAAAGTTATTTTGCTGTGCAAACGAGCATCAGAAAGACCACCTATTGATTCACTTTCTTCCCTCTAGACACTTACAATCTATCAAGCGTGGAAAGCAAAAGAGAGAGAATGAATCCACACTGTGGCATAGCTGAAGTTGCTTCGTCTGCATGCAAGAGAGAAACTCTTCTTTCTGCCTTGCTTGGCAAGGGACATTTCCCTGTGTTTAGGCATCACATCTGAATAAATCCTCTTCTTCCTATTAAGTCATCGGCAGGGGCAAGAGCCTGCTTCAGCCTCCCTGCATGGGTTTAACCTCAATGGGTTAACTTCATAAAACTGCAGCTCTTTATTCCAGCCTGAGATTTCCCATCATACTTTAGGACCAGCGAACCGTCCCTTCATTGATGGCACCTTTTGGCTTCACAATAGAAGCCAATTTGTTAGAATTCTTCACAGGTCAGGGGCTGCGTGAAGATGTGGAGGGCGCAGCAGTGGCCGCTGGAAAATGAAGTTGTATTCGCTTGGCAAATTATACGTCTGCTGCACTTTATGGGCCTTGATTTCCTTTCCCTTCTTTCTCCCCTCTCCCTTCCCCCCCCTCCCTGCCTTCAGCCCCTCCCTGATCCTCTCTTTCTTTTTTTTAAATCAGAGAAGCGTGTATGTGAGCTATCGTCACATATCCAGTTAATGTAGGTTAATAGATTGATTCCAGTGACACGGATCATAATGAACAGTAAATTGTTTTATCTCTTAAGTCTTATTTGGTCAGCCAGGAAAACATATGAGGTAATATGGCTTGGACTAAATGGACCGTATAATAGATCTCCCTCTAAAGAATAAGGACAGGGGTGACAGCGCCTCTTATGATTAATGAAAATAATAATGGTCCTGAAATTGAAATTTTTCTAATTTTTTTTTCCTTCTTCTCTCTTGGCTGCCACCAAAAACTTCAGCCAGCAGATGATTTGTGCACAATAACCACCTCTGACTTCTTCCTCAGCTCCTAATACAAGTTTAGGGAGTGTTGGGGAGGGAGAGTTGAAGAGGGATGGATGAGAAAGAGCCTACATTTCTAAGAGTTTGGCTCAGCACTAGAGTAGATATAAATATAAACTCTTTGCTTTTAACCCTGGGTTTTAAGCTGGTGCTTTTGGGTGCTTCTGATTTGCCCAAATACAGGAGTTCCAAATAGGTCCAAAGAAGTTGAAGCTGGAGCATCCACATCATTAAGGTGCTTTGGAAATACCACAATAATGCTTTAAACCTTCAGACACATCTGCTTGTTTATTTATGCAGGAGCTCCTTCCTTTATTGCTTGTGTGCAGCATTCAGAATGATTTGTCATTATTAATGAATATTTACACTTGTTCAGTGTCAGTGCTGCTTGCCGCAATAAATGTATAAAGTTAGTTTCACGGCTGAAGAAACAGGTTTGGGCAGAATCAGACCTTTTACAGGCCAGTGAAGTCAGAATTTTTCTTAGGGATTTCACCAAAGTGCTTCCATTCAGCTCAAAGAGCTTTCAAATAAGACTTATGAGCATTTACCTTGACCAGCATCAGATGACCTGGCAAGTATGAGATCTTTGTCACTTAGAGACAGAGACAGATAGATAATCTTTATCTAACAACTATTAATAAGAATAGGGAGAACAAATCCAAATGGGATCAGTAAGGTACATGCACAAGTATCAAACACTGTAACACAGCATGACCAGAAGAGTCATTCAATGGCACTGGCTAAAATTTGTGCATGTATGTGTGTAATTCCCTTGTCTCTTCCAGTAAAGCCATAGGTGAACAGAAATACATTACTGAATATAAATCTAATCCTTAGTCTTTTATCCAGGAAATTTATATAAAGTAAAACGAAAGCAAAGATCTAGAGAACTATCCCATGGAGCACCTTCCTATACGATGATGGCAATATAAAACAGTGTACATATGGCCAGGGTTGGGTTTTGCATCCCCTCATGACTTTTTATGGTGTTTATCTTTTTTCTTTCCTTCTTTTTTAAACTTAATTCCTTTAAAGACTATAACAAGCAACAGTAAGTGCCTTGTCCCTTTTATTCCTCTTTTATCTTTGTGCTTTATGGCTTCTTTGTTGTATCTGTTTTCATTCTTATAGGATCAATAAAAGGTTTGTAACACTGCAAAATTTTGGAAGCCAGAAATTGCACTTAAGGAGTAGGATTATAGGGATTGTTTCCTGATGCTTCTGCAGAAAAGAAACAGTTGCATCTTTTTTGTTTTCTTCTTTTTTTTTTTTTTTTTTTTGGTCTTCCAATATCTAATCTCAATATCTACAGTCACGCTTTTGAGTTTTACACTGGCTGTCAGCTGGCAATAAGTTCAGATGTTCGACTCCTTTGGATTAACATCAGGCTCTGTAGTTCGGGTATATTACCAGCAGGGTCAATCACAGCAGCAGGAAGCAGCCGGTGCAATAAAATAAAATAAAAAAAAAAAATAAAATAAATAAAAGAAGAATAAAAGGAAACCTCTGAACTTCAAGAGTCTGGAAAACCCAAACTGAGACTAAACTTCATAAATATCCCTAATCTCTGGTTTAGAAGCCAGGATTGTTTATGATTCATGGCATTTGATGACATTTAACAGCATGCAACCCATTACAGCCCTTAAGTCATTATACAACACGGGAGAAAATGTCATCAGGTGCCACAACAACAAGGCAGGTTACTGGAGAGGCAGGGTTCAGTTCAGATTAGTTCAGACTTCTGATGGATGCCAGCCTAGTTCCAGACTGAACCCAAATTCTGCTTGTCAGGCTTATCTCTCTAACAGACCTTCCTTGCTTCTCTTTGTGTTGTACAACGTGCTCCCCCACAGGTCAACATTCAAATGCTTCTGGGGGAGCACTGGCAAAAATAATGATCATTTTTATCCATGGATTTCATTATTTAGTTTTCTAAGAAGAGCTGGGGTCAGTCTGAACCCTCTCTGAATATGCAGAGGGTTTCTTATATCTGACATTTTGTCTTAGTGACCGGGCACCTCCTGGTTCCCACTGGCAGAGCAGGTCTGAGAAGATTATAACTTCCAGTGGTGAAATCAAAGTGTTAGGCATTGGTAAGGGAACCCACAGAGTTAGTGAGCTGCAGCAATGTGTGTGAATAATGTGCTTCACAGCCATGTTTCAGGGCAGTACAATTAACCTTAATAAAGTTACCAGCATCTGGAAACAAATGGGGCATTAAAAAATCTGTATGAAATATTTATCTGCAGATCTTCACACAGTGAGTGGAGTGTGACACACCAGGTCCTAATCCTCTGCAGCAGGGGAGAATTTCCTCCAAGATAAGGAAAGTTTACACAGATTCCTAGCAATAAACTGCCATAGATAGAAAAGGAAAGTGTTTTTTATGGTGGTGTGCTGATTTGAAGAGCCAGATTCAGAAAAGATCACCTGTATTTCTTACATTTGAACTTGGATGACAAGATGTGATAACTACCAAAAGAAAAGTCCTCACCATCCAGAAAGCTGAGCGGTTCCTGTACCTTTCTGTGTACCTTTAGTGTCTAAATCCTACCAACCTTTCAAAGCAGAGCAGAAGTTTCAGAAAAGTGCTATGGGGCAGTCTGAGGTCCCCACTTGCCAAATGTTGCTGATGTCTTCATTTCCAATGTTAAAAATGTGAAACATCCACAGAAAGGCAGCAGAGTGACTATTAAGGGTAAGTAGATGGTGACCAAAGGAGACAATGAATCTCTGCACCCTGAGAAAACTCTGACTGGTGAATGTCAGTTTGTGTTTCCATTGGATTTATCTTGAACCAATTTAGACTCCTTGTAACTAATTACAGCCTAGCTATCTTTTAGGAGCTTTAAAGTGGCCTAAAGTTGCAAACAGTAAGACACAAAGGCAACATTTTAATCTGTTGACGTTGTGTCTTGCCTGGTCACGAATACAGCAGTCATACATAATTAATTTATTTATCTTGGGGAAGTCCTAGGAAGTAGATATTTGATTCAATGTATATATCATGCAAATAATAATATACATGTATCCTGTGCATGTGAACATCCCTTCCAGTTAATAGAGAGAAGGGGTGTATGTAGATATACATTTACACATGATATAACATTGCATTATTTTGTGTCTTATGGAAGAAGAAAGAAAGATATTAAAAAATCCAGTGACTGATTTTGCTTCTTGAACCAAGTCAAATATTTTCTTGTCAGTATGCTCATAACTTCAGACTGCAGAGGTCATGGCCTTGACTTTCTTCTTCAGATGGTTTGCGAGTGGAATGTCCTTGAGATTAAGGTTCCCTTTGTTTTCCTTGGGAGGGGCTTTGCTTACACTGGCAAGCAGCTGAGACTTGCCAAGGTCCTCCAGACTCTGTTTATTAGATTTTTATCTTCTTATCAGAGTCTTCCTCCTTAAATCATGTCAGCATTTTACCACTCTTCAGGGATTCCTGGTGTTTTATTGTCTCTGAACTGCTTGGGGGGTGGGGGTGAAGGAAGATATTCTAGCAAAAATAACATTTATATAATGGCAGTGATGGGAAAGATTCAACTGCCTCCTTAAGATTCTCATCCTGACCAAAGTTACCAATAACTGGACAGATTCTGTGGATTTAATTAAATCTGTACTTAAACAAACTCCCAATGATTTTGTTAAGAGTTGTTGTGCCTGCTGAAGGACTTTATAATTTGGTCTGGCATTCCTGCCCAATGCTGACATGAGAAAAAGCCAACGCAGTTGGTTACTGTCACTGTATTGTTTTTCTTGTCAAAGTAGAATTTCTTTTTGTTACTATTTTCACATTTAAAAGGTACATTGTGACTTAATGTAATAATACTAATAAATATTCAATCTACTGGATTCAATTTCTACTAAAATCAGGCAAATCATTTAAAGGTGATACACGGAAGTCTATGTATAATTAGAGTTTAACGTGTTTACAGATATATAATCTAAAAGATATGCATCTCTATTTTATCTTAAATTAAAAATCTTAAAAACCTCTATAAATCTTAATGTGTAGCTCCTCCAAGATTTGCTTTGGAGTAAACCACTTATGAAAAAATTCCTTTTCCCAAGGTCTCAGCCATGGAGTGAATAAATCCTTATCATACACAAAGCAAGTATAGGTCATCTCTAGCTTGAGTGCTTTATATGGTGCAGGGGAATGTAAATGATTCATGAAAAACACATAAGGAAATCACAGTTTGTACGACATGTGCCTACAGATTAACAGCACTTGAATCTCAAATGGTTTGCAAGCCTATGGTGTGAAGTTGAAGGCTCACTTTGAGTTTTAAGATGTTGATGAACAAATTAACTTTTTGACAAGATGGCCTGAAATAGAAAATCAGAGACAATTCAGCCACTGATTCAAAATATATGAACAGGTCTCCACACAGTGTAAAACAGCATATCATCATTATAGGTATCAGTCTGTTGCCATCAGTTAAAGATGTGCTCAATCTGGGCATATAGCAATAGCCACATTATATGCATAGACAGACAGACCAAATTCGTACTAGTCCTTGAATTATATTCATCTTGGGATTGCTGTCACACTTTGTCAGGAGAATGAATCAGTGGGACTGTTCATACTTTTCTCCTTTAGGTAACTATTCTTTTGATAATGAATCTTTAATGATAATTGCTCTTCTAAGGAGAGCATTTTCCACCCTTGTTAAAGCAATACTTTCTTGTGGAAATGTGCTTAACATTAAAGCTTCAGGACTGGTGTACTTTCCAGTTGATAAAGATCTCATGGAAGGACAGAGACATGAATATTTGGGACGAGCGTATAAGACATAGAAGATAATTTATTTTGAAGAAAGATGCATGAAGTGTTATTTCTGATGCTTTCCACAACAGTAAGAGTACCTCTTTAGGTCTAATGCTGAACCTTACCTCAGCTAACCTACTATACTTCTTCAAATGAGTGAGAAAATATGTTTTTAGCCATCTTTTATGCAGACAGTGTAAAGCTTCAAAACAGTTCTGGTTCAGGGACAACCAAAAGCCAGATCATTCTATGTTTTGGTAACAGATCTCATTGGCCATGTAAAACCAATGCTTTTACAAATTCAACCCAGTTTTGGTTTTTGTCATTCCTGGAACAGAAGTAATAAATGGCAAGTTCTGAGCCATGTGAGGCCATGGGACCAGTGCTGGTTGCTCTGATTGCAATGGCTGCAGCTTACTGCTTCAGCTATAAATAGCTGGGCTGCAAAAGCAAACTGCATATGTATGCCAGATCCAGTCATAAGCTACAGATTTGGTCCAAAATCAGTAGGATTGGGAAAGGAAACAGGGGAAAGCAACCATACATGTGGGCAGATCTCTGTGCAAGTGTGAGCGTGAAAGACTGCATCGCAAATCCAAAAACATGATGTTACTAAACTCATCTGGCAATTGAAGAAACATTAGGATTGTTTTGGCTTTTATTTACTGTAAAGAGCTTAATGACAAAGAGGAAATGGCCTCCACTGAGTTCCTTCCCCTGCCATTGCTTCACAAGGAGGTGCCCTCTGTATATAACTTAAGGAAGTGTAAATATTTTACCAGCAAGTAGTTTCATGACAGTTAGAGCCATGTGCAGGAATTGTTGCAGCATGTGCCTGAGATGTGACTCTTCCAGTGAAAGTCTATTTACAGGATGTAGCATGTGAGTTTAATTGCAAGTATGTTCTGTCTTCCTTTTAAATTCCTCATGCTTTCATATATACCATTAAAAGATTGTCATATGAGCTTTCTGTGCACTCTTTGGCATGTCTTCCAGAATAAGAGGAGAAAAAAATCGCTGCTAGTGCCAACAAAATTACATACCAAAAAGTAAGAAACAGATAAGACAGCAGATTCAGCATGGAGCAGAGTGGGAGAAGGAGTCAGATAAGAGGAGATCCAAACTCTCAGGTTTTCCACACTCCGCTTATTCTTTTACAAGTTCAAATTTGTTCCCCCTTTTTTCTCTGGGATTGTCTTCATAATCTGACCTCACCTTCAAATGCTGTGCTGCATTACCTGGGAAAGCTCAGGAAGGGATTGAGTAAAGGATGAGGGTCTTTAGCACACACTTTTGTGAGGGACAGTATCTTTCTGGGACTGTGGGCAGCTAAGCATTGCCTTTGAAAGTACAGAGGAAGCAATATTGCAGGTTTCAAGGCATTAAGCTTAATAACGCTCAATAATTCAGGGGTTTGGATTTATGTGAACCATATAAGCAAAGTTAAAATGATTTTACTATTAAAAAAAAAATGACTATATTTTTAATGAGCTCACTGTATATTTCAGTGGGAAACATCCACAGTCTCTTAATTCCTGCTTCAGGCTGGTGTATTTCACTAACTCCCTCTTCAAAAAGAGGCTTTTGCTGGAACAAACATTTTTAAAAGGCAAACAAAAAATTGCATAACTACAGTTTGGGTTTTGCCAAAAAATTATGGCACTGCCTCCTGTTTTGCACTTATTTTGCCTTTGAATGTAGTTTATTCCTTAGCCAGAATTGTTTCTGGCCTTGATGATCCTTTTAACAAAGTTCTAGCTCATTTTTGCAGAGCAAATTGATAGTCAGGAATCTCAAGGAAAAAATGTATAAGGAATGTGCTATTTGCCTCAGATGAAAAACCTTTCAAACAACCCTGACATCATGAATTTTCCATGTCTGTTTCCATCCATATTGTACATAATCTTTGTTATCCCAATATCTTACTGGATATAAGGAACATCAAAAATGAATCTAGCTGCAATGTCCTGCTATGGAATCAGATCCAAACTCCCTTAAAATTGAGAGGACTTTGATGTTGGCTATATTGTACTCTGTATATTTCACTATATGGTACTCCGGAATTCACATACCATGTACGTTCTACCATGCATACCACTAAAGACAAAGATGTCTTCTTCAGTTACTGGTTGAGTGAGAAGCTTTCACTCGATTCTAAGCGGAGCTTCATATTCTCCCTCTAATGCATCTCTGCTTTAAATGGATCTTGTTTCCAGAACCATGTGTGAGCAGAAAGTTCAGAAAGTGGCATTCTCTGAGTGGCAGTAAATTGTTAGTCTGTTTGCTTAAACCTACTTGCCGGGATTAGCTCTGTCCTACTTTGTACGGTCTGGATTGAAGGTTAGACAAGGGTCAAGTAGGAGATTCCAACACTATCTGATACAGGCTTACCCCCTCCAGTAAAAGGAAAGCTTTTCAGCCAATCCAGTCTAATGCTTCCATCTCAAACTCCACTTTGGTTTTTTTGTATGTGTAAGGAGGTTTGAGGGCAGGAGGGCACAATTTTAAACCCCAATTCACAATTCCATAACATCCATCATTATCTGTCTATGCAAGGCTATTATCGCCTTACTTACAAAGCCCACTGTTCAAATACACCCAGTTCCTCAGAAAAGGACATGTTCAACCAGACTTTTCCATTGTTGAAACCTTTCTGGCTTTTTCACCCGTGTGCACACTTCTGATTACAGGAAAGACCAACACTCTTACCTTAGGCTGGGATTATCTAAATTGTCCCCAGAATCAAGAGCATAAAACCAACTGAAACGTGATAGGAAATAGACACACAATGCTGTAACTAAATAATCTGCACTTTTTTTTTGAAGACCAAACCTTATCCTCATATCTAAATCAAACTTTGGTTTGATGCTAGTGGAGACAAATTGGCTATGAGTACCATGAACCACTCTCTAGCTCGACGCCTTAAGGGGTGGATAGGCAGACAGGAACAGAGAAACACTAACCTTTCCCCCTCACTCATTTAAGACTCAGATATAAGTCCCACTATAAAGAAACTAAGCAAAATGAGGAGGTCATAAAGTATTAATCATCATGGCCTTAAATTTTATTAGAACATTTCTTTGACCTGAAAATAACAATGGGTCAAAGTGTACCTTTTAAAATATAAAAATTAACCTTTATTCAAGAGACAGAGATAAAACTTGTAGTTCTGAGTTATGTTTTCTTACTGATGTTCTTCTCTAAGTATGTTCAGAAAAACAGCGGAAAACAGCGAAGGCAAAACTCTCTGTTCCTATAGTCTTCACAAAGGTTCACACTAGACACCATGGAAACCAAGGCTGTGCTTTGAACCCCTAGTGCCAGCTTCTCACCCAACCCCTCAGCCTCATTTCTCTTATGGCTTCGTTCATATGCCATTTCCTTTTGAACAGGTTAAAGTTTCCAGTTGCTGGGGGAAATGTCAACCTTGTCCTGAGATTTAGGTTCCTTCCTGATCCTGAAAAAAAAAAAAAAATGGAAAAGGAAAAGGAACATGAAAAGGAAAAGGAAAGGAAAAGGAAAAACCAGAAAGGGAAAAAGGAAGGGAAAAAAGGAGAAACGAAAAAAGAAAGAGAAAGGTAAAAGGGAAAGAGAAAGGGAAAAAAGGAAAGTAAAAGGGAAAGATAAATGGAAAAGGGAAGGGAGAGAGAAAGAAGCATCTTTCAAGGCCAGGGAGATCAAAAGCACACAAGCCACCTCTTTGGAGGTCAAGATGGACTGGTCCTCAGAGTAGTGTGGTAGCCCCTCAGCATTTACAGTATGTAGTGGCTGAGGGAGAGAACTGAATTCTGACCTTACTAATTCAGCAACAGAGGTAAGAAGAAGTTGCCAGCACAGGGAAATTACGCAGCACATAAAAGAACTCCCCCTTCAACATTATTTATCTGGGCGAACTCCCTCTCTATCACAGAAAAAGCTACGGCATGCTTATTTTGCAAAGGGAGCATTTTGTCCAGTTCCAAAGCAAGCACATTAGAAGAATTCCATACAGCCTTCATAATAAATCCACCCAAGGCCCAGCACCCACTTGCTGTTGCGTACAGGGTTCTTTTATTTATTTAACTGCAAAAAGAAAAAAAAATGCACACATAATGAGACAATGTCCTTCTCCTACGAGAGGAGAGTTCAATAGTTTAATTTTTGTTAACCAAAATCCCTTGTACTAAGGTAAATTACATTGCATTTTCTATTACTAGCTCTGTTAATTGTCAAGCAATAAGAGTTTATGCACTCATCCAAAGCAGCAGAGAATTTCCCATAATGTTACAAAATAAAACCTGACAAAGCACAATAATCTTTACTTTATTGATGTGCTATGAGGCTGTGGAAAGCATCAGTTCTGTAATGTGCTTTTGGTTAGGAAATTGGGGCCTAGAAAGATATATTGGGAATGGAGGAGGAATGTTAGGTTCCAAGAATATATATACATATCCATGTGTGTGCATAAATTAAGGTGTTTTTTCTAAGGAATATATGATGTAAGACTTTATCTTCTACAGTAAAGGTTCTAAAACTGAAAGAACAGCAAACAAAGAAAGTAAAAAGTGTGTGAATGCAAACACAACTTGCTAGCTAGTAGTGTTTCAAGTAAATAGTGTTTAAAGGTATTGTGGAAACCAAGTAAAGGAAAGACTTAGTATCTTGTATTGGATATTAGGTGTTTCACTATGTCCAGGTTACCCCTAGTATCTGCAGTTAATTGATATATTTCTAATAGTCCCGAAAGAACATCTATCTACATGTACACACACGCACCAAAAACCTGCCTGACTTTAACTTAAACAGCCTCACTTCACTGAAGGCTAGAAAAACTCGGGAAAGTTGAAAATATGATCTAGACATCCTATTAGACGAGGTTGCTTCCTTCTTTTATGCCCTTTTTCAGGATCTTTCTTGGGTATGAGGCTGCAAACTTCAGGCTGCTTCTGACATTCAAAGCCTGGGTCCATCACAATGACGTTTGTTTTTCCTAGTCTTGGTAGAGCATATTTATACCAAGGACAACAAAACAGGGTTAGAGTTTTCTTTGTATTTTCTTAGTAAAAAAATTAAAGGGCATTTGCTTTCAATATATGCCATGAAATGGTGAATAACTGATATGTTTAAAGAGGAGGTTCTTTGTAATGCAGAAGTGACTAAAATTTGAAGGTTTCCTGTTTTCCAGTGAGAACCAGCATAGTTCTAGTGCTTGAACAGGTGATGATGGAAGATGCTTATGCTTATTTCTGATCTCAGAGCATTTGTTTCAATTACAAGGCCTTATAAGGAAATAGAGAGAGGAAAGTGATGAAGGAAGAGGGTGGGGTGGTGTCTTTATTGTCCTGAGCTTGCATTTAGAAAGTAGAAGAGAAACTGAGAGATTCTCTACCTTGCAATAAAAGATGGCACGGTGATAAATTAGTGCTCTCAGCTGAAATTGATTACTTTCTGTTCCTATCCAGCTCATATGGCAGCAACACAGATGCTCTGAAACACAGTAATGACACATTAGAGAAAACCTCTCAGGTTGCCCTGGTAAAACATTTTTCCCTTTTCCCTCCTCCCACCGGCTCAAAGGATAAACTGCCATGTGCTCTGTCTGCACTAGCAGGAATTTCACACACTTAACAACCCTAAGACTCCTGTTTGGAAACTTTTCAGCCAACCTAAGGAACCAAAATGCTAAAATGACAAATGTCAGTAATTTTTTCTTTTCTGTGCCTGGATATAGTTCTAATACTCAAAGGAAGCAGCTTATGTAGCAAAAGGTTGAAGTAACATCTAGTCACCTTAAGGCAATTATACCTGAGATGGTGCAAACAAAACAAGCAATGGGCACGGTTTATCAGCATTTTCATTTTAATTTAACATTCCAGGATTCCAGCTGGTAAATCCACAGGGAATGATTCAATAGGTATTGGGACTTAAAATAATAATTTGGATTTCTGTAACCTGATTCCTCACTACTACTGTTTCCTCTTTACTAAGCTGGGAATTGACTGCTGGCATGGCAAGAGGTTTATGGCTATTACATCCTTCAACAGAAGAAGAAATCCTGCCCAAATGCAACAGGGCTGCCCTTAAGGTAGGCAAAAATATCTTGAGAAAAAATGCTGAGCAATTTGTTTTTCTCATCTGTCAGATGTCCATGTGTTATGTGTCATTTCCTCATCTGTCAGATGTCCAATACCTGAGATGCCAATATGATGGACAAATGGAGAGCTGAAGGTCATCATAATAGCACCCTAAATTTCTACCATAGATAACTAGTTACTAGACTAGTGAAAGCACATGGGATGTAGAAAAACCCATGCAAGAAGATGGGATTTAGTGTAATTATTCTAACTTATAAATGTTATGAATTTTTAAAGTGATCCTCTTGGTAGAAATGCTTTCTTTGGTGTGAACCTACTCCCTCTTTTCTTCATTTGGCTTCAATAGAGATGATCAAATAAAGTCAAAAGCCTTTCTTAGAAAGTCAGCCAAAGGGCTGAGCCTTTTTTACAGACATATATTGCTGTATATGCCTTGATGTCCCAGCATTTCTACTGATTTAAATCAGCTCAGGCTTCATCTCCAAACCCTTTATCCTAGCAAAGGAAGGACAGAAAGCCTTAGACACTTTTGATCGACTATGAAAAATGCCTAGTACTCACTGCAACTTGTCCAATCAAGTGGCCTGAAACCAAAGCTGTTCATAAACTTCAAGCAAAGGAGAATCAGAGTTGTCCTTTAAAAGGAAGTCTTTCATTTAACAGTGACTGTATAATTTAGATGAATGGGGGGACCCACATAAAATTATATGTACAAAAATTTAAGCAGACTCTTGTTGAGGCAGTTTTCTTACATTTCCCTCTATTGTATAAAATAATAAATTATTTGAATAGTTCTATTATCTGCCCTTAACTGAAACGTACAGTGCCTGTCCTAGTTCCTCAAAAAGCTTGTTAATATGCAATCACCTAGTACAACTGCTAAGTTTTTAAAGGTCACCTATGTTTTATTCATAAAGGGTGGTTTTCTGGAGGGAAAAAGGTTACAGTGTCATGTAATATCATATTCTGATAGAGGCTCAGCTTCAAAAATGTATTTCCTACCAGTTTGTAGCCAAGAAAGGTAGATTTGTTTGGGGGCTCTTAGTTTGACTGAGACCTGCCAAGTTCCACAAAATATTCACTGATGGGAGCAGCACGTCATTTCTGAGATATATTTCATGTATTTAAACGTCACTGGTGTGTCTCTGGTTTCCTTGCTACCTCAGTTTATAATCCATTATAATTAGAGTTATAATGGCTTGATTGCATTTGTTTATTTCCACTTAGAATACTATTTTAAATCATGGCAGGAGACTGTGAATAAATTCAGGGACTGGAATACAGCATAATAATTTTAGGCTAGTGTAAAAGCACAAGCCCCAAAATGATGGGTGACTGTCCAAGCTCTGACATCAAAGTCTGACCTCTGTGGCATTTCCCTGTGTGGTAGGGTTTCTTATACCTACTCTATTACAATGGAATATAGGTGTTCGTAGGTACCTTTATGTTTCACAGGGACCTGCACATTTCATTATACATTGAGCATTCAACTTCCACTTAAGAATAAATTCCGAAATCAGTGCTACCTCCAACTTATGCCTTAGATGGCAAATGTTGTCTTTATTCAAGAAAATTCAGTTCTGCCCCAAAGGAACAAAGCAGTAAACTACTCTATAGTTCAGCACAGACCCAGGCTATAAATTAGTTTCCACACTTTCCATGCTGTAAAGGAATTTCTATCTGAACAAATATTCGAGCATCTGTACCAGGGCTACCTGGCTCAGAAGACCCAAACCAGATTTTGCAGAAATACTTATCTGTAAGACATAAGAATAAGCATTACAGTTTTCACAAGATGAACACAATAGCTTTGAGAGAGGTGTGTGTTGGAAGGACGTTTATTTATTTGCCAAGTATCCCATATTTGGTTAACCAGCTGATATATGCTTTACCCTGAGAAGGACTCACTGAAAGCAATTCATTTGTTTTTCTTTATGGATTTTTGTTTGCTGCAAAGTAAGTGGTACGGCTCATGATTAAAAGCAGTTCATATAGGGAATGTGACCCGAGTGTGTTAATTGGTCTGTTTTAATTAAAAGCTCCCAATTTGAAAGTTACAGCACTACTGTCAAGGGTGCCAAACTCAGTGAGGTTATGAAAATAAATGTGAACCCTTCAAAACACTTGAAACACAGGCAATTGATGTAATAAAATCATTTTGCTTAGGACAGAGTAAGCTGACTGTTGTTATTCACTCTGTATCCAGCTGAACTCAGAGCTAAAAGCCACTTTACTTACTGATCTGTGGATCTGCTGTATTATTAGCATTTTATTCAATTTTGGGAAACGTGACTTTGCATTTGTAAGTGAATAGTGAGGCTCCCTTCTCCAAAAAGACGAGGTCTTTGGAGTTATTAAATTATTGAGGAAACAGTTTGTCCCAATTTTCAGACCTAACTTGGCTTACTAAACAAATTTCAATGTAAATAAGGTTCTAAATCTATGCATTCATTAGTACTGTTTAACAGCAATGACATTTCTTTGGTAAGAAAGCTTTCTTTGAGAGCCTATTTAGCCTCAGGTCACTTTAGCTGAGGCCCCAATGGCAGCAAGACTGGGAGAGAAAAAAAAAAGTGTTCATGTCAATAAAAGTTTTGTTTTCACTTTTTCTTTAATGGCCCTGTACAAAACTGTAGTTTGGCAACTGATGGAAAGAAGAGGGCCAGGGTAAAGAATGTGTAAGGCAAAAGTGTATGGAATCTGGAGAGAAAATAAAGCTTTTTCATTCTATGCTTTTATTTCCCATACCAGAACATCATCTTATCTGTGACAAAATTACATCAGCATGAAGATACAGGCCAAAAAGTGGAAGCTTTGATCAGAATCGCACTCTGAGTATACACATAGACAGACATACGTGCACACCCAGACAAATTAACCTTAGAGGAAGGGATTGGTTTATAAAATAATGACACAGTCATGATCCACTGCTCCTTCCCTCTTTGTGCCAGATAAGTCTCATGTTTAGCAGAGTCTAATTCATTAGAAATCAAGGGCTACAGGACTGCAAGTGAAACTCCCTCTGCGTAGATCTCTGCTCAATGGGGAGTAAGGTGGTTTCATGAAGATCAGTGAAGGAAACTTTCCAAGGGGTTGTAGATTTGGCTGATAAGCAGCCTACAGCCATGCTATGTAGATGGTCTCCTTATGCTCCGCTTGAAATCTCTGTATACCCAAAGATCTACGTTTGGAGATTTGCTGTGAGCTCTAGGACCAATTTCGTATCTCAGAAAGATCCCCCACAGAAAACTTCACTATTCTATGTTTCCTACAAATGGGATAACTTTATCACATCTCTTCCTTCCCAAACATTTTACATGGTGTGTGTGGTATCACTATAGCCATTGCCTCTGCCATTCTGTCACACAGCACGCATTATGCACTTTGCAAAACTTCTCTGCCTCTCCAGGTGACTATAAAAGTTGAAATACCACACAAATGGCCACATTTCAGCTCCTTGACTGTGGACTAGGGTAGCCTAGAAAAATAATCTGCTACATATTTCATAAATATACATAGGTATGACTTTTTGGGTCATGGGAGAATAAGTCTTTCTAATGTGACCTGGCACTCAGAAATGCTGAACTTCTGTCTCTTTTACTGTAATACTTGTGTAATCTTCAATTTATTTTTCTTTAAAGCACTGCTTTGGTATGGGAAAGGGCTATTTGCACTCAGACAAGTAACAAGAGACTAGAGGCCAGGTCCACACTGAAAATCAAGCACACATGCTCCATCCCTAAAAAAATGTCTTTTTTGTAATTTCAGTGTAAATCTGAGTTCAAAAGTATCTGTGTGCATCTGCTCTCAAACAGCTAACTTTATGGTGCAATATGTAAATAAGACAAGACCAAGGATTTAAATGCACATTTACTGAGTTCAGATTAGCATGCTAATTGCTGGACTAGACTTCATTTTTGTTATTAACTAACTTGTTTGAGATAGTATTGCTGAATGTTAGGATGTTGAGACTGACAGAGTACAAACAGCATTTGCATTCAGTCCAGTCCTAGGTTGATACCTTCTACATCTCACCAGTGAAAGCAGAAATACTCCAAGCATGAGGTGCTGCATCTTCCCCAATTAAAGTATTTTTGTCCCTTTATATTTTCCTGCTTGAGAAGCCAAGTGCAGAGCCTGCAGTTGGCAAGTGATGAAGAGAAATAAAAAAGAATGGAAAGACCTCTCCAGGAATGTTTGCTTCTACTATGTTTTCTTTCCTATAACTAATTATTCTGGCTGGACAAAAAATAAAATAAAACACAATAACACACAATAAAAATCTGGATGTGTATTGGATTCTCAAGTTTGTTAGAAGAAAAAATCTTAGGTATATGGAGGGAAAGAAGAAACAATCCTCTTCATCCCTCAGGCAAAATATCAACACCACACTTGCCAGTTATTCTCTACCAAGATTATCTGATTGGCATAGAAACTGATAATTCCCATCCTGCTCAGAATGGAGCACACACACGCTTCAAACATACTATTCCCTAATGCTTGGCTTTATCAGTGACTCAAAACAACAACCATAAAACACGTCAGCTAAATTTCTCCCATCGGCATAGCTTGTCTCAGGTTTTATGTGCCAGTCTCCAGTAGGTCTGAAGGGGAAAAAGAAGGGAGCACTATTTCCAAGTATTGCTACAAGGCTACTACAGCTCCTCTAGATTCCCGTCACCATTTCTCCCTCTCATCTTCCAGAGCTTCTCCTTAGCTCTAGCAAAGGATGAAACCTTAGAAATGATTAGGAATTACAGAGTTTCCACAAACCAACAGTTTTGCCTCTGTCACCTTGTCAAGAAGCTCTGCACTATCTGTCTGGCAGCGGATTTCTTTTCCCATTGAAGGACACCAGATCTCTCCAGGTGAAGGAAGTGGTGCAAGTAGAATTTATTCAAGGTACACATAGCCTTCAGTTTCAGGAAAGAGGCTAAGAATTATAAAAGTGGTTAAAATATTCATTTGGTTTGGGTTTTTTATTCTAGCTATCTGAGAGTTCTAAAAAACTTCAACAGGAAAGAGGGAGAAAATACAATATAGAAAACCTGTTATTGTATCCTTCAGATATTCCCCTCCTCTGTGAAACATGTGTCCAAATACCATAAGAGACATGATTGGATGATATTCTCGACTTAGCTTAAGACATCATGCCTATAGGAGATACAATGATGAGATATCTCAGTAGAACTCTGATTTGGGCTTGCCTCATGACTTTGAGCAAGTAACCTCCATCGAGGCCCCGCCTTCAGATTTACCACAAGTTTTAGGTGAAAAATAAACAGAACACAAGATTCCAGCATGGGTATATATTAGAAAATTTCAGCTAGAAATCCAAACGTAAAAGTAGATCAGGGCTTATCTGCATTCTCCCATGTTTTGACTGTACTGGAAATCCTGTATAAGCATTATTTCAGTTTTTCTTCACTTATCTGACTGTAGAAAACTTGAACCTTTGAGAAATGCTTTCTTTCAGATTTTGTGGAAGCTGAGATCAAGAAGATCTCTGCACCTAAAATGAGTTGCCTGACTGAATCCTATAACATAGGGGCCACATGCAAGGCACAGCCACATAAAACATACCAAGTGCATCTTGCCTAAATATCACATGCTGCTCAGTAGTTCTGGACTGTTTTCCAAGATAAAAACATTCAGATAAAAATGGATAAATACGTAGATGCTTACCTCATTCTTAAAAATAAAATCTCAAACCACTCATAACTGCTTTCTGCCCATTTCCACTTAGCTTTAGCTATTTCAGTGTTACGACACACACGATTTTCTGCTCTCTGTATATTATTCAAAAACTCCAAAAATATAAAACAGCCTCTATTTTAAAAAATGGGCTTCTGTAATATGGCAGAAAACCATTCCTATGAAGATGCTGGTTTAAAATCTTTATTAATTATTATCGTGATAGACATTTCCAAGGAATTTCAATTTCAGAAGCCTCTACGGTCAACTAATAACTTATTAAATATTACTCAGTCATTAAATATCTTCAGTTTAAAAATGAATATTTAGGGGATAGACATCTGGTAATATGTCTTAATCCTATTTTTAGATTAGATCCTCTTAAGAAATTCCCATATGCTTTTAGATAAAGCTTGAACCTTGCTAATCTTTCTGAATATTCTCTGCCTGCTGCTACATCCACCACAGCCCCTAAAAGCTGTACTTAAAGGTTGTGTTTAGGTTCAGGTTTCACAAGGTAATTGCACTCCCTTATTTTCATGTGTTTTAGCACTAGAACCACAATAAGGGAGAAGACAGAAGGAAAAAACAGGGGGAGTCTAGCAATAATGCTTGCCTATTAATAAAATTATTATAAACAGATTAAAAGTCAGAATTGAAATGACCCTGACATTTGTGGAATGCTTATTTGAATCATTTGGATAGAAAACTGCTCAGTGTGTTGGGACTAAGTCACAAATATATGATTAAATTAGTTCCAGCATTTAAAAAATGCTCTAAGTGATCTCTAGTATAAACCAATGGTGGGTGGTGAGAGTCTTTAGCAATGTTCCTGGGTTTTAACAGCATTACTTTATCTAAATATATTTCTTAGAGTCACAAACCCTAAAAGGTATAAAATAAAGTAGATTGAGATGGATTAGGTTAATTAATGGCTATGAACTGGCCTTTCACCTCAACAATTGTAGACAAGTTCAACCTAAGAGCTTAAATCAGAGTTTGCTGTTCTAAGCTCTAGTAGACATTAATTCACATCATATAATTTGGCAGAGTTGGCCCAGAAATGAACTTGCCATGGATTTGACCCTCCAAGTCAGAGATGGGGCAGCAAACAAAGAAAATAAGGAGAAACGGAAAAAAGAAAGAAACCCGCAATGTCTCTCAGCTGCTCCCCTGACTTGTGCATGAAATAAGAGTGTGTTTTTCTAAGAGCTAATCTATGAGGTCCTACCCACATATGATTGAACATGCTTTAGTGTGGAGAAAGCACTGTGGACCCAAACGACAAAACAAAGCATTGAGGGGAGCCATGGGGTACACTGTGGAGTTTCAACTGGAAACTTGATTTTTAGGACTCCTGGGCTATTTGGGGGAGACTGCAGCTTAGCAAATGTGTGCTTTGGGCTCATACTGAAGGACTCTGCATGTTCGTGCAATTTCTCTGCACTTAACAGTGATACAACCACAGCTTGTATGTGTGCTGATATGATAAACATACATGCTTGTATGATAAACATCAGCATATTGCATACATAGTCACACAGGACCTACAGTACCAGACCAATTTCTTTCCTCTTATATGAAAGCCTGAAGCTCTGCAGGGGATCACACACATAGAAATGGAAAAGAAATAGATAAAATGCATTAATCCTTTTGGTTTGTTTTAATTATCTACCTGGAATTCAGGTATGAAACCACTAGATCATTATTCACTGATAACTGCAGAGGCAATAGCAAACTCTTCCACGAATAAATCTCTTGGCTGAATAAAGCAACGGCAGTCATAATACACATTTAATGGATTTATCAGCTTTACATTAAATGCCTTTTATTTGAAAGCACCAATTAATTTCATAGATATTCCCTTAAGGTCTAGGCAGCACTGTTTATGATGGTCTTCTGCTGTAGCTGGGTTCACCTGGGGAATACTGTGCTTTTGCATGTATACACGAGCATCCATCATGTTTATTTGACTATATTAAGCAAATATAGCAAGCACCACCCCAGGAAAAGCAAATATGGGAGCCTGTCTGCCCTTCACTTTCCTCCCTGATGCTCCACTGGACCTCCTGTGATGCAGACCAGCAGTAACACCAAGCCAGAGCACCTCACTGTGCGACAGCAGCTTGGCAGAGCAGGCACATCAGAATCAGATTGCTGTGAACATCTGAATGGTGGACAGATTTAAGGGAAGCAGTCTGTCAAAAACCAGGCCAGAAGGATAAGATGAAGCACACCTCCAGGCCTGCAGGACCACAGCAGTTATTAATGAATATTTGTACATTTGGCAGCAGGATTATTGTTTCACTGCTTAATGTGATGATATTTGTTTTGAGCCCTGTGTGGCTGTAATATGCATCGCAGCCTTCTCATGAAGGTTAGAGTTTAAAAAGAAAAAAAAATATATTAAAAGGAATGTAGTGTTCGAAAAATAGGTCCATACATTTGGAATTTTATTCAAAGACCAGCAACTACTGATGATGCTGTCACAGCCTGACTGCTTTTAACTTTTCACATGCTATAAGCTCTGCATGCAAGCCACCTGAAACAAATATCCTCTGTTTATATGGATTTAAGGTATGCAATAACAACAAAAGGAAAATATACTGGGGACTGACAATGCTTAGCTCATTACTGCAGTTAAACCTGTCAAAAACACATTGCTTAAATAAATTTTGACAGAAAATGGGTCTGAACAAGGAACAAAAACATGGACAAATAAGTTATTTCCTGCTCTTACTTTTCCATCTATCTTTACTAAATAATTTATGCATCAATAAGTTACTTGAGTTCTTTCAGTGCTTCCAGTGGGACCTGCACATTAGATGGAATTTCAGTATGAAATTCTGTTAACTTGATTTTCTTTAACCAGCTTGAGTTGAATTTAGCCAACAACAGTTTCACAGTTAATACTTCTTTAGCTCTCTTGTACTTATTTACAATAATTCTGCACATAACTAAGCCTATTTTTGTTCCTGTCTCACTGCATCTTCTCTTTATCTTTTCCACTCAAGATAGGGTTCACAGACGGCTGTGAATCTCATCCTAAATAGGAAAGTTTCCCTGAAGTCAGTCTGTACATGAGAGAAGATGAAGTCTGCAAAAGCAGAAGGGGTTGTGGGATCAGGAGACCAAATATGCAGAGGTTTCGTGCTGTCACCAACTCTGAATAAATGTATTCCCAGATGGAAGACATTCCCCTGCCTCATTACACAGTGCTCCTGCTGATCAAAAGCAAGGTAGGAAGATATTATCAATGTATGAAGCTACTCTGCCCTTTCCTCTCCCCTTGTTTTATTTAGCATGGCTCTTTTCCAGTTTGTCAAAATTATCTAATTGACCTGGGTTATGATTCCCTCGTTCTGCAAAACATGAGCTAAATTTATACTGGTAGGATTTTGCATTCCTTTGCTCAGTAGCAGAAAAAATGCTAAAAGAAATCAAAGAAGATCAACTTCGACAGACTACCGTAACCCAAGTTCACCTCAGGTGAATGCAGAAATCTAGGTCAAAATCTTGTCCTACTAGGGTCTACAGCATAATAAGTGTAGAAAAGGCCTAAATATTCTGATCACTCCATTTTATATTCCAAGTGAGTGAGCAATTAGAGAAAGCTCTATAATTGCATTAAACAAGCACAGATTTCTCTCTAAAGCTTTTCATTGGAGACTCTCACCATTCAGTTGCAGTTGCACTAAGGTTTAGTGGAAGTATTTCCTTTTACAAAAGTTATATTCTTATGTGAATGAGGTTTTATACTTACCTGGCATACACTCTGGGATCTGTTTGCCACATTGTGCTACGGACAGAGCTTCTTAAAGTTGTGATAGGGCTGCATTTTATATACATACTGTATTGGAGACCTACGAAAAATTTCACAAAGAATGAATAATCTACGTAAGGATGAGGAACAGGAAAACCACTGGCTACTGATAGAGGACTGCATGGCATGCAAAACTGGGTCATTGACATCTGGCCTTTGACAGTCTCAAGGTTAGAATCTGGCTTACATCACAAGTGAAATGATCATAGGGGTTTTGCTTCAAAAATTAACACTCATTTTGATTGAATTTGACAGAAATAGCACACAGATGCCAAGAACCAAGTCAGACAGAACTGGGTTGCTTGGTGGTGCATCTGTTAATGGCAACGCTGTATTCTTTCATTTGCCCTGAGCCAACAACAAAAATAAAGAAAGATTCTGGTCTGTGACATAAGAAATTATTGGGGGAAAAAAAAGGCATTTTTGACGGCATCTGCAGCACACAGATTGCAAATTGTAAATAGTTTGGTGGGACATAGAAGTGAATATATCATTTTTACAGATTAAAGCAAGATTTACTTTCAGATTAGACCAGCCTAAAATCTGCCTCTTACAAAAGTCACAATCTCACACTGACATTCTACTTGTTCGATATTATCCACTGAAACCCCAAACCTCCAAGTCCAGCTACAAGACAAACTTCCAATATTTGTGTGGTCTAAAAATCAGAAAATATCTGTCAGAATATATCTTTTGTTGTAAATCAGGCGATAAATTGGATTAAAACCAGGAGTTCTCAGAGGATTTTAAGTGCATCCTCCTTTAAGCCAGATCCAAATTGCCATCAGGATAAGAAGTTTTTCTCATGGTATTTCAGCCTCCACTTCTGCTCCCAAACAGGAAGTGCCAAAATGTGTACAAATAACTTCATAAAAAATAATTCGAGACACCACAAATAAAGAGAAAAGCATTGCACTAACTTTCTCAGCCTTTAAAATTACTTGAGCTCCATGAGAATAAAATGCGAGTTGCTCCCACGTAACAGCTCCCTGCTCCTTCTCATACAAGTCCTCACATGTGACCTTATGGAAGGCTGAGGACATTGTTAATGCTGAAAGGAGGGGTGCAAATCGACTCTCCAGATTTCCAGATTTAGTCACAAAGAGTGGGATTTTTTAGGTAAAATGTTTTCTACTCTCAGGGCCTAATCCTGAATACCTGCGTCAAAGGAATACCCATTACATGGAGAAAGCTAGCAATGTAACTGCATAGAAAAGAAAGGGTTCTGGCCTCAGCTGCACTTTGAAAAGATCTGAAAGAGTTTACAAGATTGGCACTGACTTCCTGAGGAGCTGGGAAAAGCGATCTGCTTATTTCCAGCAAGACTGAAACGTTTCATCCAAACAGCAAAACTACAGCTTGTTGCTGTAACTACCATACTTTCATTTGATTCAAATGCAGAATACTTTTCATTATGCCAGAACTAATAAAACTCTAGCAAATCTATCATTGTAAGCCTTCAAAGATGGGACCAATTCTTTTGGGGTTTGGTTTATAGCTGGATCACTATTATAATAGGAGATTTCACATACAGTAACTCCAAGGAAGGATCTGGCTTGTTTTTTCAGTGTTTCACACTAGGCAATAGGTAGGGAGATGATGCCAACGAACCCATAATGACTCCTCCTATACAGAACCTTGGTGATAATTTGCTGCTTCTAAATAGGTCTGTATCAGAAATAATTCAGGGGGGACATTCCCCCCTGGTTTTGCTGATATGCTTCTCAAGTCAATTGCAAAAGGTGTCTTGAGATAGAGAAGTGAAGATTAAACTATCATATATTCTTTTTGCCATGTAGACACTGAAGCAAAACACAAAAGTGCTCTGGTGAAACCTGTTATGAGACACTCAGAGCTCCACTACACAAAAATCAAACCCAAAAGATTTTCTCTTGTTCAAGACAAGGAAAATTACTTTGATGCCTAGAGATGCAAAGACAGAACACATGGAATAAAAACACAGTCCCTAGTTTCTCTCCCCTCTGCAGGGGTAGCAGCAGAAATCTTTAGATTCTGGATGGTGGTGGGATGTCCTCTGTCCTCCTGCCCCTGTGGATGCTCTACTTTTTCCTTGTACTTTATGGCCCAGAGTTTCAGAGGGAAAGCTGGAGGACCTGGTCTGCCTGCTAATCATTACAGTCTATGTTCAGTGTGTCAATATTCAATATTGCCTGGACTCCCTATCTAAATCAGTAGTGAATAGTAAGCCCATTTGGGAATGTTTAAGTCAAAATGCTCTTCTGACCAAATCATTCCCTTTTTTGTAAGAGAGATTTTCCCAATGAAAGTGTCCCCTTTGCCCACAAAGACACCACAACTCACCAAGGAAATCTATCCTAATGGAAGAGGTTTTTGTTAATGAGAATGACATTTTGTGGACAGACACAAGAGCAGAGATCAGTTCTGCATGTGAAATACAGGATAAACACACCTAATTACACTCGCAGGTAGTGTGAGGTTGACAGAACCTTCCAAGAGGAAAGCAGTCCCAAGCTAGTGTGTTTTCTTTTGATTCTTGCAAAATGAATGTTTTCTGGAAATACCTTCTGGAAAGAAATCACAGCTTTGTCTTTTCACACTCTTTTTGGATGGGAAAATGTCAGAAACATGGAAGAGTCTTCACATCACCCACTGTAGCTATATGATTTAGGATTACGTGATTATAGTTAAGATAAAACAAACTTCAAAGTGTTTTACAAAGTATTTTGCTCATTGTGTTGGTTTCTCTTTTCTGTAGTGAAACTGAGTCATAGCCAGGAGAACAGATTCGAGTAGGAGAATTGTAGAGTTGTGAATAAAGTGCAGGGCTCCTGATTTCTCTCCAGCTCTCAAAATACAAGACCAATTACTACACTGAGCATGATCCTGCTGGGAATAGCTACACTGCCTTTGACAGCCATACTTAAACATGGAATCAGGTCCATCAGGCGCTTGCTCTCAAGCTGATAGCATCCATTCAGTCCATCCCATGTGGCATCCACACTTCAGCCATAGGCAGCCCTGCATTTACCAGCCTTCTCACATGCTGTTATCCCTGCTCTTTACAAGGGCTTCCTGATATTTTTAGACTATTAGCCTGAAATTGACTACATCTATTTTTAGACATTTTTCACTTTTTTGAGCTACCTAGGCAGAACCCATTTCTGTAGCAGGATGCAACACAGGAAGAACTTCCGATGTTATCACAATTTGGCCTTCATACTCCAAAATAGATTTACCTTAATTTGAAACCTGTTAATATCAATAGGTCCCAAAAACCAGTGGTCACTTGGGAATGTTTAGAAATCACTGTACATATAGTACATCTACACAGCAGATGTCTGCCTGAAATTTCTGCTTGCCCAACAGTACAAGTTCCTAAATGCTCAAAATTCGGGAAGTAGCTACTCAACAGAGCTGTTCACCACCCAAAGTAGTAGGAGCAGCAGGTGTGACTGAGTTATATTTCATCAGCATGACATGAAACATGGCTCAATGACTTTATTTTAAATACTGTTCTTTCTAAAGCTTTCCCCTTATAAAACTACAGGCATGGAGCTGTCAACTGGGAGAAAAGGATACCTTTAAATCTAGCCTGGCATGTATGTGTATATTTATTTTTATAAGTGAAATATAAACGGACATGCTGAGTTCCAAGTGCTTGATGGATAAAGGAATTAAATGATTTCATATATCTCCCTACATAAATATACAAAAAACTTTCCCCAATGGGTCACAGAGGATTTCATGTGGATGTGAACTCTGTTTACTGTTAGTATTAGGGAAATAGTGGCTTTTTAACAAGTTACTCATGCCTGGAAAAAATCCCAGTATTGCAAGTTGTCCTAGATTCTCTGCCAATTGTCCGTGGGAATCATCAGGATGGGAAAAGTTCAGATGTGTTTTAAAGAACCAGCTTAATGGAAAATGGGAAGGGGAAAAAAAAAAGGCTACTGTGTCAATCTCCTGGGTAAGAAGAAGTAAAATGTGATTTGACTAGTTTATTTCTTCCTTTTTTTTCTTTTTTCTTTTTTCCGCTTTCCTCAATGCTTTTGGACTTTATTCTCACCCATGCAAAGAGTTTTGTTCAGGCCGTTTGCTCTAATGAAGAATGGTTTTGATTCAGTTCCTTGAGCAAAATCAAATCCAGAGCCTCTCTCTTATATCACTGGCATGTAATTATAAACTCCCAGGATTCATTCTTTCGAGCCCGTCAGAGTGTTTAGTACTGTGCAGATGCCCGGGGAACCCTGGGCTTTGCCTTCAGGGATTTTACAATTCAGAAGTTGATCTCACATGCTTTTCCTTGCCCCACCAGCCTGCAAGGACAGGGGTTGCAGTAAGCCATGTGCTGGGGTGAAGGTCAGTAAAGGGGCTTAGGATCAGCATCCCTCATGGGACTCTTTGGGGAGAAAAAGCCAGTCCTTGCAGGACTTCATACCCAAAATAAAGATTTCACCAACAATCACTTGTTTCCTATTGCAACCATGACTTTTAAAACTCAAGGCATTGATCCTTTCACTCCAGAGACCACCAAGTGACTAACAGTACTGGAGCGAGAATCCCTCATGGATGTCACATTTCAAGAAGCATTAACCCTCTGATTTAACTTTAAATAGCACTGGTGTTACAGAACATGTCACTAATTATTTGCTTTCCAGCAACAGTGTGGTGCCTTCTGGTACGTGCACACACAAAAAGATGAAGGTTAAGTAGGGGGCTTTCTTGGGCTTCCAATAGGCACATTGTGTCATCATGACACCCAATAAATCCACCCACCATAGGGGGGAAGGACCGTGCTCTTCCACTTAAAATCACAGGCCCAGGTTTTTCAAACCAGCTTCCCCCCCCCCCCTTTTTACCATCCTAGCAGCTTATACAGATACGCTGAACCTTGCATATAGTGAAGGGGGTAAAAATCTAGAACCTGTACCGATACCCATGTCACACAACCAGACTCAACCCCCCTATTTTGTAAACTAAAAGGAGCATCCAGTATCATCTGGAAACAAGCTGTTAGTCTGGATGCATTTTTAAGATACAGTGTGGGGGGAAAATATGGATTCTGAGCTGATCCAATGTTTTTTTCTGCTCAAGACCTAGCCAAAAATTAACTTCATTTAAAATAAGATTAGTCATTTATGGGAACTGGTCGTACAGTTTGGAATTTTTAAGGGAGTAGGGAAAGCAGCTTTTCAGTATCTTAAATATTTATATTTGAATAAAAAATTATTGAATATATCTAGCATCTATGGAACTCGACGTCATTATTTTTCTTGCATAAAGTTCTGCTAAACAATAGCACTGCACATTCAAACCTGCTCCCCCCTCGCTCCCTCACACCCCATCACTCGTATTCCCTGATTTGGGGGGGGGGTTCGTTGTCTCGGTCGTTTTAAAGTCATATTTTGGGCTTGCAATGGGAGATGCTGCCAGCCCCCCCATTCAGCACATTTTCACGTATACAATATTGAGCTGAATTCTTTGAGGCTACTTTTGATTTATAAAGGGGTAGGGGAGGATGCTTAGATGATGTTGGAACCCAAAAAATATTCATTTGATTAAAGGGGATTTTTATTATGATTATTGCTGGGATTACCACTACTATTATTAGAAAAGGAACCTAATTCTTCATGTGAGATAAAGCCTGTTACCATTTTCACACACGCAAAACATTCAGTGTCAAGCAGCTCCAGAGTCTGTGTCATCTGCATTGCACAGTTTTTACTTCCTTTTCTGGCCCCAGCTACGCAGGATTACCAAATGGCATTCCTCCTTTGCAGTGTGTCGCTGAAGTGAGTAAGATGCTGTTTACGACACCACTCACAAAAGGACATGACAGAGTAAGAACATGATGCAGCTGAGTTGCACAACATCCGCTCGAAAGGGGCTGAGCAGTGCAGTGGGATTCCTACTGCTGCATCCATCTGGAAATGAATGGACTCACCAAAAATTGTTTGATGCCGATCACAGCATCCTCCTGCCCAAAGTTCAGAGCTCTCAGAGGAAGGTGAAATCTCCACAGGGGCTTCAACTACGCCTAGTATGAAAGGTTGGGAACAGGGAAGTTTATTCTCTAACTACACACAGCACCAGGCTCAGAAGCTCCCAGTGTCCGGCACAGCACAACCTGCCTCAGAAAAAGGTCTGTTGATGCTGTGTTATCACCTTGGCCTTCTTATGCCCTATCAGGATGGCATAATTCCTTACCTGTATGCAATTTGTGGGGCATTTTTCCCAAAGATAATTTCTGCTACTTAAAAAAAGAAATCAGTGTTAAAAAAATACAGCCAAGCAGATAAGATGATGGTGGTAAATCTCATAGGAGTCAAAACCCTGAGAAGCAAGTCTCAGTTAACTGAATCTCTATATTTTTCTCTGAAATTTTTTATTATTATTTCAATGCTGCCAGATATCCCTATTATTTCCTATTTTCAATGCATTAGTAAAAAGCAGCAGAGCCACAGATACACAGTTCTTCCATTCCAGGGTATTTCTTTGTATTACTTTTTATTTGGTTTCGGTATGGAATGTAAATGTTATTAGTCTGCAAAATACACACTTTCAAACAGAAAATATGTGCAGCTGAACAAAAAAAAAAACCCACCATTAAACTGTTTTCTTTTGATTTTGCTTTGTATTCTTAAAATTAGTTTTAGTTTGCATCTTGGAATTTTCAAACCCTCTTGTCTGTAAAAAGAGAAGTTTTTCTACCTGAGAACATCATAATGGAAAATTATGTTCTCCAGTGTTTACACAAAAACACTGTCCAACTAATCCTTTCCCACTAATAACTTGACAGCTTGGAACAATGAAAAAAATTGTTCAGTGAAAATTATGGCTGGACATTTTGAAGTCTTTTATCCGGAGCTGGGACCTGCTGTGTGGGGAGTGACTCTGAGAGTCTTGTCTTGAAAACAAAGTGACCTGTTCATCAGCTGGTGTTTATACAGAGAGTTTTCAACCCAGGGGTCAAAATCAGAAGTGCATTAGAGTCAGCATTTGTGCACAGGAAGAAGATCAGTCTGTAAAATAGCAATTGTATAGAATTTTAGTAGGTTCAACTTTTCGTTTGACTTCCATCCAGACTAATAATGGTTGTCCATGTTTCCAACTGAGTGTTTGATGCTGGATATATTTTTGCTCTCCCTGGCCAAGGCATACACAGAGCACAGCCACTTGAAGGCATCTCTTCCAGGAAAAGTTCCCAGCTCAGGACATCAAACAGGAATTTCCAACATCACAAAATTCATAATCTTCCATTAAAACACCTTATATGTTGTGAACTCTCAAATGTTCGAAAAAGGAGACCCAAGCCCCCTTTTGACTTTGAGGATGGCAGGGGTGTTCCCATCACAACCTGCCTAATAAAACCCCCTACGAAGGCTTTTGCAAAGCTCTAAGATTAATATTGATATAATGTCTCTATATTTCTACTTGGCACCTGTTGAATTGTTGTACTTGCCCATTAGCACTCCATTTAACATCAGAAGTCAGTTAATAAATTCTTCCTTCCTGCATAGGAAATTGACTAAAAGACACAAAATTAGCTTTTAAATTTTAAAGAATTAAGATCTCTACAACTCACTTTTTTCCTTTATTGCATTACCTTGAAAATGACTGTCAGGCTGCATTCTCAGCACTGCTATAACCTGGTAAGTTCCTTTTGCCTTTCAGCCCTCACATTTAATGGATCGTGCGGGAGAACAATGCGCATCTTTTCTCAGCCTTTGCCCTCGGGCAGTTCTCAGGAAAAAGCCCAGCTTGGCCAATTGTCCAGGCCTGAGGCCTGAGAGGTCAAAGAGTTCAGGCTTTTGTGCTGGGATGCTCTTCTTGGATTTCTTTATAGTCTTTGTCTGGTAACAGATAAATAACTGTTGGTTTGGTTTTTGGTTTTTTTCCTTTCCTTCTGCAAACAAGAAAAAGGAGTATCAGCCCCTGAAAGGGTAACAGGGTAGAAAGAGTGATATTTTCCCTCTTGGACACTTTTTATCAGCTTTTTTTTTCAGATCAAAAAAAGACAAAAGCTCATTAGAAACACTACTTAGCTATTTTGACATTTTGGCAACTAATCTTGGCTTTGCTTGTAAAGGCTTTCTGAGACATAGACTATATACTGGAACACTGAGCCACATGTTCATCGTTACACGTGAATGTTCAGATCTGGACCTCAGTCCTAGTTAGAGAAGCTCCATACCTGCAGCATCAGCTTGAAACTGCAAACTGAAATGAAGTAAACTTTAGGCTTGGTCCCCAAGCCACCTCCAAACTTTATAGATTCTGCCCATTTTTTGTTTCCACTGCAGAACAGCTATTTCAGAAACATTACAGACAGCTTATCTCTGATAACATTACATGTTCAAGCTTCAAAACAAATTGCTTTAAAATGTAGCTATTTGTAAAAGGAAAGGTGAGGAACTCAGATATTCACTGTTTGGGTGGGACATGGAGGAGAGGCTACAAATGTAATTCAATAAGTGACAGTGTAAGATGGATGGATGCACATCATTACTGCTGGTGGACATCATTATTTCAATTTTACTTTTAACTTCTTTTTTTTAATGTCCACTTATCTTGCTGATGATGTCTCTTTTTAAGCAGCCTTTGAGGATATAGGTGAACCCCACTTCTGTTGCTCTTGGTAATAGCCCTTTTTACCATAGTCACTTTCAGCTCCCACTTTAGTCCAGACAAAGGTTTGGGTTAATAGGGGGAGGTTTGGCAAACCCCTGTTACTCCACGTCCTTGTTGTTGAAATCATAGAAGTCCAGAACCAGGGTGTGGAAAGCCGTATTGTATAAACACCCTAATGCATGACACATGACTAAGTGATAAATCCTGACACGTTTACAAAACAAAATGAAAATCTTCATTTGTCTTTAGGAAAGCGAAGTGCTCCCACGTGTTTAGACATCTGCACACTCAACATGTGGCAATTACTGCGCTGAGCAATTGGAGCACTTAACTGCTGCGGCAAATTAAGGCTCTAGTGATCAGTACCTTCTTGACACCGAAAACAAAGCAATTGGTGGGTTTAGGGCTATTCAAGTAAAGGGATGCTTCTGAATGGCTTAATCCCATCAATATACATTCACCTCCAGCCCAAGCAGTATCAGTTGTTTCCGTTTGGTTTCCGTTTCATTTGACTGTACATAACCATCGTATCCTAAAGCAGTTTGTAAGCCCTACTTTTGTATGTTTGCTTAAGTACTGAAATTAAATACACATAATGAAGCCATCTGCAATGAGCAGAATTAATAACTGGCATACCATATTGCTCTGAGATTGTTGACTATACAAACACATAGTACACACACACACCCCGATCTCCACAGAACTTGGCATTCCTCAAAACTTTACCGTGTTTTTTTGAATGTATCTAAAATCCTTAGTTCCCCTGGGATTCTTATTTACTTAGAGTGGAAACTTCACCAGGAAGTTTATCTCATAAAATCATCTTTTAGGCTCCCTGTAAAAGGTCTTCTATTTAAAACAAAGTTTAAAAAATGCAATGTAATGTACACTTTAATTAATTTGTTTGGGAAAACGGTCTAATGAGGATTATAAAATACCAAAAGTGATTAATTACAACTATGATTCCTTTTGTGTGCCTGGATGTATCAGTCCCACATTGCTCTATCACTAGCTACTTCTTTCAGAGTTGCTAATGTTTGTGGGCGCACAATGCTCCAGCCCAGGGTTATGATGACCTGGTATTATCTCCCAGGATTTCCTGTGAAAGCAAAGAGAAGCTAAGAAGCAATCAGCACTGGATTGTACCTGTCTTCTCTACAAACATGTAAGGATCGGATTATTAATGCCTTCTCAGGAGAACCTATGTTTGTCTTTATTTCACAAGCAATTTTCATATCAGACTGAAAAATCAGAAGAAAAGGCTCTGCTAAGCCAAGGTTAAACTCAACTTACCCTTTGAACTTTTACCAAGAATGTAAAATTCAGTTCAAATTCACTTTCATGGAGTGACCTCTTTTGACAAATTATGGCGTATATGCAGGCACACACATGCAAAGGCAAACACAAATACACCTACATAATCCAATCAAAACATCCATTTAAATTACTGACTGCACATTCCCACATTCCCTTATAAACTGAATGTCACAAAGTGACAGTGCTTTGGTAGCAATTGTATTATATCAAGTTTCTTTTCAGGCCCACAAACACCAGAGGAAATGTAGGGTATTTCAGTACATTTTAAGAGGAAGAATGGAAAATTACTCTAAAATTTACTTTCTCCCCCCCCCGCTTACTATTACAGTGGCAAGGGGCAACTAAAATAGACCATGTTGTATTAGGAACTCCACAAACAGAGAATTTGAGTCTATACCCTTCATAGCACAAAATCTAACAGAAAGGGGTAAATAAGCCAAACTAGATAAGTATCCATTCAGGTCCTTTGTCTTGTGGGTTTGCTTGATTGTTTAAATCCTTCTGGTTTAAAGGGGAGTTGTTTGTCTGTTTGGATTTTCCCAAGTTAAAAAAATACCTTGTGAGAAAGATTACTTGGCTTTTCCCCAGTGGGTTAAAAAAAAATATCAGCAAAAAAACCAAAAAACGCACCCAACAAAACACTTTGTAGCCTTGGAGCAAGTAAATAGAAAAGTAGAATAGGGAAATAAAGGAAAAAGCAAATTCGGCCTTGAAGGTATTACAGCTCTAGTGACAACTGAGAGGCAACAAACAGCGTAGGAAATTGCAGCCGTGGTTTTGAGTTTTCTTTTTCTTCATTCCATCATTTCAGACTCCCGTTTCCTTTTGTTGACTGGAATTATCAATGCCCCAGGCATACATCGGGCACCTGTTGCCTTATCAGATTGGCAGCAACATCTGACTCCCTAAGAGGATGTCACTGACATCACTTCTTCTCACGACCAGGAGGAGGTGTGCTGAGATCAGCATCACCCCACACCAGCCACCCACCCAAGAGGAGCTTCAGCCTCTTCCCAAAGGATTCCACATCACTTCTGATGTGCAGGAGAAGCACGGCTCCTGACCACAGCAAGCCTGTTAAAAGCCAGACCTACTTTGTGCCAAAGTGGTTGGGAAGGCTTTTTGTTTCTCACAGCAAATGAGCCAAATTCTGCTGTTTAATTTTTTCACATGTATATATATAAATATCATGCTTTGGGGCTGCTACAAACTGCACGGAAATAAATCACTTTTTGTAAATCTACTCGAGCTGTTGGCTGGGGAACAACTTTCTGTTTGTCACAGTTAATGATGTTCACAGGCCTGAGAAAGCCCTCTTTGGACCTGCTAAATTATTTGTCGCAGCAGAGCTGTGTCATCACTGGTACACTGTGCTGTGTCACTGCAAACATCTGTGTTTCAGTTGCTCATCCTGCTGCTGAGAGCATTTCCCTTGCCCTCACGTGTGTTAACCCTGTGCCAAGGAGGCAGCCATGCAGACAGGCAGGCCAATGTGCTCTCAAGCAGAGCTCTTAAAGAGCAACCAGGAGGCCTTTGTACAGTGGCCACAAAGGCTCTTTTTATGTGTAGGCCTTCTCAACGCAACTGGCTCATTGCTGATGCTGTAGCAACTGCAGTCTGCTCCAGGCAGGGCAGCATCAGGAGGAGCATTGCCCTGGTGGGGTGCAGAGCCCTGGGGCTGCCAGATCTTCTATCCCCTTTTCCCAGCAAAAACCCCCTGAAGGCACTGCATCAAAGGGGATGCCTTGTTTGGATCCTTCGTGTACCAAATAGGCCTGGAAAGCAAAGACAAGAAATCTCAATGCCTCATGGCACCCTAGGCTGGCTCTCATTTGGAGGTCTTATCATGATGCTCCATTAACGGAACTTTGCGAACCTCTCCTCTAAGGAATACATTTTGGTGGTACAGTTATCGTTAACAGCTAAAGGAGGTCACAGGCACTCATTATTTAGCACACAAAGGCAACACACACAGGCTAACATGAGGGGGTTCCTGTCTTTATTTGAAGTGAAGCATGACATCAAGTATTTTCTAAAGAAAAGAAAAGAAAAGTAAGAGAAGATATGAACACCTAAACTAAGAAAGGAAATAAAATCAGGATCTTTAATCTACCTGATATAAACAGAGTATTGACAGAATTTCCCAGCAGCAGACCCTTTGCATACATGCATAGCCACAAGTGAATTGGGAGGCATTTACAGTACTGCATGTTCATCATGCCTGTGCATCCCTCCATGCTCTGTTGTTCCTTAGGGGACAGATGGAAAATGCCAAAGACCTTGCCCGGAGCATGGCTACAGGAATATAAAACCTGCGTCTGTAAAAATAAGCACTGCTTTTTCACCTGAGGATTGAATGGACTGGCAAAACAGCCACACACAATTTGCACATTCTTAAGTTGTGCACCGAGCCACTGCAAGGATGAGCAGGATATGCAAACCAAGCAAGGAAGATGTGCTTGAGCTTCATAAGCATTTGGGAGTTTCACTGAGCTTAAGTAGCTCAGGTTGATATGAACACTTGTCTTAGTAAAACTACTTAGGAACAAGCGGACAATCATGGAATAGTTAGGGTTGGAAAGGACCTTAAGTTCAGTTCCAACCCCCTGCTGTGGGCAGGGACACCTCCCACAAAACCATGCCACCCAAGGCTCTGTCCAACCTGGCCTTGAACATCGCCAGCAATAGAGCATTCGAAACAACCCTGGGCAACCCAGTCCAGTACATCAATGACTTGAATCATCTTTTTGCTAACTCTGGAAAAAAACTAGGTTTGAACTGAGTGGCACCGATTTAAAACCAATGTGAGGACAATCAGGCCCAATGGGTTTTAAATTTTCTATTAAAATGCTTACTTGCATCTCCTCAATAAATACAATCTATTTTAACCTCCTTAATGATGCGTACTTCCTTCTGGTTGATGTGGGACCTTGGTATTGATGTGTGGGCAAAGATTATGTACTCACTTCCATGGGACTGGAGCTGAGTGCAGTCTGGGGGGACTGCTGGGAGTTTTACAGCAAGCCAAGAAATTCCTCAGCCACTCTTCATTATATTGAGGAAAACCCAATTAAATCTGATCATGCACAGCTATAATTTGCTGTCCTGTTCTTTTGATATTGTTACTGTACTGTACTATATTTTTTTCACTAACTTCCTCCACCTCCCACCCTCAAGGGTAGCATGGCTATATATTTCTGTTTTCTACAGTTACACTATGTCTGGGACATGTGCACACCCCTTCTTCCTGGAATAGCAGTGCATCTTGGATAAAAAAAAAAATATATAGAAATATATAGAAATACATATATAATATATCCCCAATGTTTTGCAGAGCTTTGTGGGTCTCAGTTCTCTATACCTATCAGTGCAATTTTCCTTCATTCAAATAGAAGAAGGCTAGAACTTAAGTGTGCTAAAGGTCTCAGTTTCGTCTGTGTAAATTTAGACTAAGTTCTGCAATTTCTCCCATGTAGGATCATACCTGCCATTTTTTGGAATGACTGAAAGCATATCTGAATAGCCAAACACACAACTTCAGATAAAATCATACATAAACCCTAGAGAAAGCTGGATTGGCAACTATTATGTATGGTCTTAATCTTCATCTTGCCTCGTGGTTTTGAACTTGTAGGAAGTTGGTGACACTTAGAAGCAGATGTGGGTTGAGTGAATTGGCCTTATTTGGAGTAATAAGAAAATGTGTGAAATGAGAGCTAAAAATCTTCCCTAAGCAATCTCAAACAAAAGAGCACCTGAATCTCCCTGGGAGAGGAAAAAAAAAAAGAGACAACATACATATGACAGATGCTGGTTACATTTTTAGTCATATCTCTTAATGTATCATGAGGAGGAAGGCAGAAACTATGAAGCCAAGCACAGCAAAGGATCAGCAGAAAAGTGCAGCTCGATCACCAAAATGTTTGAAGACCTAGGATGATATTTCAGCGAACTTCCTGAACATCAAAGTGAATACCTTATGAAAAAGTAAGTTTTCATTATTAATCCCCAAATTTGTTCTGGAACCTTGGTTTTATTCAAACTCCAACTCTAAACCCAAACTCCAGAAATAAAGGTCTACACATAGCAAAGCCAAAAACAATTTGTATTGTGCACCAGCTTCTGAAAAGTGCAACTGAAAGGCAGGAGATATTTCCATCTCCAGTCACACGTTGTAAATCTGTCCTTTTTCTTAGCAGTTTCAGAAAAATGGACTTTAACTTGCAGAAAAAAAAATGTGATTTCTCTCTTTCTGTTGAAAGATAAATTCAAATGTGTGAATTGACAGTGACACCATGCCTGGCCTAGCACAGTCTGCCCATGGCATTAGAGCTGAATGCTTTACACCTTCATGGTAAAGGCAGTTGAGGTGTCACAGAAAGAGTTTGCTAAAGACCTTCACATGCTCTCTCAGAAAGAAAAGCAAAGGTCCTAATTGCCTAGAATGGATCAATCAGATCTTTGTATATCACTTTAAAGGATATAATCCCTATAAATTTGCTAAATTTTGCATTTGCCATATTAAAGGCAACCCAGAGCCCAGAATTTAACTCATCAATAAAAAGATGTAAACAATTAGTTAAGTAATTCTGGGGGGAGAAAAAATAAAGGAAAAGAAGAAAACAACCACCCTGAACATTTGGTTATTAAAACACTTGAAACTGAAATTAAACTTACTGTTTTCTCCCTTTAATTCAGGGAATCTCATTATAGTTCCAGCTGATGTCACAGCAAAAACTGTTACTACGAGTATCACCGATTAAAAAGAAACATCAGCCACGCTAGTTCAGGTGAATGGAATAATAAAATATCCTCCTTTAAATATTACCGAGTTCTCATCACATGCCCCAGGATTAAACTGTGTGAATGGGCAACAGGAAAAACCCAGGAGTATCCGATTACAGGAAAGAGCTGCTATTTATTTATTTAATTCCTCCCCCCACACCCCCCTTCTCACTCTGGAAGGAGAGAGGGGAAAAAAGCCCTTGTAACCGACTCCAAGAGCTGCCTCTGCTTGGGAGTTTGAACACAGGAGGAACAAGATAAATTCCTCAAAATTCTAATTGGGGAACAGTTGACTTAATTGGTGGCCATTTGGCAGACAATGGGAAAGGAGCCCTGGCTGGCGCTGATGGCACCCCAGGGGGATATAACCTTGCAACAGGCCAGAAAGCTCTCAGGGACAGATTGTTTCCAGAGAAGAAACCATGAGACCAAGGGCTGGATTAACCCTCCAACTGTCAAGCTTTATTAGGAGTAATCAGGCTAGATATAGCAAGGGTTAAACACAGGAAACTGAACTGGCAATGATGACATATGTCTCTTTAAAAACAAGAAAAGCTGGGGGGAGACAGAGAGGAAAGGATTTAGGGAAGAAAATACATCTAAATGAATCACAACGTAATTCATTCTGGTTCAGATGAGGTATGTGATGGCTCTTGGGTTTGCCAGCTCCGCAGCGTTGCATGTCACCTACTCAGAGTTCTGGCTTTCCCAGGGTTTGCAGGCTGTGCTTAACTCCTGGTGGCTTCTTTTGTGCTAACAGAGTTCACACTGAAAATAAAGTGTTGATAGTTTCTAAGGGCCTGATTCCGCACTGTGCTGAGTACTAAAAGCAAAGGGAGAATCAGATATTTAAAGGTGCACCAAGAGCTTTATAAGAAGTGACTGCGCGTTGCTCCCACGGTGTGCAGTGTTACAGAGAGGGGGTTTAGTAAATCAGCAGATTAAATCAGAGTTAAATCATCCCCCCAGATTTTGGGATGGGTGACTCAGAGGCAGCCCAAATATATTCAAAACCCCCCTGAGCGCTCCTGTTCCTTGCACACCTCAACCCAGATCCTTTCCCAGTCAGTCCCTTTTGTAGGTCAGATTTTCTGGATTGAAAGAGCAGGCTGCCGTGAGAATATTTTAAGTATCTGAACTCTATAGCAAATACATCAAGAGCATCCCAACAGCTCTGCTTTCATCTTTTTCAATGCATAGAATAGCAGTGTGTTTATATTTGTAGCATATGTGTACAGCAGAAAAGAAGGGGAGGGTCTGTATATGTGTATATTATTTTCATGATTTAAAATAGAAACAATTAACCTCAGGGTCAGGCATTCCCAGGCAGTTAATGACCACCTGGATTAAAAGCCCTCAGCTTTGCCTCAGGCCCTCAGCTCCTGCAGTCAGTCATTAACTGCTGGAGATTCCCCTCCTGTCAAAAATCATTGTTTAATTATAAAGATGGGACTGAACCCAAATTGTCACACTTTTTTGCCCCTGAATTTTGGAAAAAGTCAGGATTTGAGTTCAGATCCAAACGTTGTTGTTCAGGGGCATCTCCACTTAATTATAAACCTCTCAGTTAATTACTGGCTATAAATTTCTGACACCCAATTGGTTATCCAGCAGCTTGCTAACACTGCAGCACAGCCCATATTTTGGTCAGAACAGAGTGTCCATGGCAACCCAGTGGCCAACATGGAGAAAAGGTAATTACTGGAGTTACTTCTCTAGTTTCTTCATCACAATCACTGCCAGATCCCATTCAAAGAAAGCAATGTTGCCCTCCAATTGGGGAATTTCTTGCCTGCTTGTGTCTCTGACTTTAAGATCCACCTCAAATATTGCAACAGGTTGTTACTTCCAGGAATTTTTCTGAGTCGCTATTGCTCGGATCTGAATGGGTCAGGATGCCAAGGGAAGCAAGGGACTGTTCTCCAGTTCCTTCTCCCAGAGGCAACTGCTCTGCCAACTGCAAGCCTCCAGCAACACCATAATCAACTTTTTCCTCTATTAAACATTCCAAGAAAGAAAAGAGCAAAAGAATAATTAAAAATTAAAATAATAATTAAAAAAATAAATAAAAAGAGAAGAGTAAAGGGTACCTGGGTACATGTGAAGAACTTCACTTGTGTTTGAAACCAAGAGAGGAACTGCTGGCTGAAAACCCACTGTGGAGGGTTGACCTTTACAATGGAAGGTTGCAGAAATCCAATTTGATCTGTAGCCACCTGTCTGCCTCTGCCCCTTTCCTGAAATGTCAATCTTGTGGGGAAATTTGGTTATATGAGTAAAGAAAGATCCTCGTAGGTAACAAGGAGACTGCTCTTAAATTCAGTCCTTTCAATTCAGATTCATTTCCAGTTAGTGTGGCAGAACAGGCCACAGGTCTCTTCCTTCTACTAAATTTGAATGGAAACTGCTCAATGGGATGTAGTCAGCAACTGCATAGCTCAGTGGAGATTTTTAATTTAGAACTAAGAGGGAGAAATTGTCAGCAACAGATCCAATGCAGTGTGGAATGCGGAATTTAAAGGGGGAATAATGTGCGAATACGCAAGCTATCATTTGACAAAAGCAAATAGTGTGTTTCATTCTCACTGTATTTCAGCAACGTAATTGAGCAGACATATGTTCAAAGGGACTGCCTATCAAAATAGTACCTCAGCACTCCTCATGTGCAGAAGTCTGAAACCCTGGCTGTCTCCTCTCTGCAGTCAGAGCAGATCAGAAAAACCCAGGATTGCACCCAGGCTGATATATTGTCTTTGTTTTCCCATTGCCTGACAGTCCGCAGAGTTGGATCCCTGTGACTCAGTCCTTACAATTTGCATTCTCAGTGTACAATCCTGCCTGGCACTTCCCATCTAATAACCGTGCCTTTTGTTTATCTATAATCCACCCCTGTCACAGTATACCTGTAGTGCACCTTTATCTCTAGGCCTCCTATCTCCAGTACAGAGACCATTCAGCCCTGGGGCTTGTCAGTTTTATGATTCATGGGTATATTGTACCTAAGATCCTACAAAGAAGGTCTTGAAGTAATTTAAAACAAAAAAAAAAAGAGGAAAGAAAACAGGTATTTCAGATGGCATGCTGTGTGAAAGAAATCCCTTATTGACTAGTCTAATCTTGTATAATGTAATCTAATAATAAAGCCTGTTCCCAGAGGTACTGCTCAATAGATGTTATAGTGTTAAAACATGTTTTATGCTGTGTTCTGAAACATATTAAGTGTAACAAAATTGTCCAGCTACTTCTTACATATCAGCTACTAAATATGGCATGAATGCTGTCAATAAAGTAAGCAGTTACTATATTTTAGATTTCTCCGAGGCATAGGATTCAGTTATACTTTCAGTAATCAATTAATTGGCTGCTCATTACTGACACAGATTGTTTGCAGCCTTTCAGGCTATGTTCCCTCTCTGCACAGAGCATCCCACCCTGCATGCTAGGGCCATCAGTCCAGAAGATGCCAGGCCACTGCCTGCTGGTTTAGATGCACATCATATCTCCTGAGCTGGGAACCACTTTGTAACAGGGATGGATAGAAAGGGGCCTGTGTGACTATACAGCATAGTCCTTGGGGGCTTAAATGCCTAAATTTTACTCAGCATGCTGGGGCAGGTTAGAAGGATGTGAAATGCTTCAGGCTCTCCGTTGTCTCCTCATCTTTTGGCCTCAAGTATAATATGAGGTTCTTGTCCTGAATGTAGGAACATAAATATCTCCTACCAATGATCCTCTCCAAAAAGAAAATGAAGGAAAACTCTGTGTTTCCAACTCTGTCACCATAATGTAGTGTACAGAGATGCCACACAAAGAATTGCCTGACCAAAGGGATATCCAGCTGTGGGGCTGGGATGCGCTACAGGAATGGGAATGACAACCAGGGTAAAAACACAGGAAACCTTTCAGCTGGGCTTGGCGCCACTGCAAATGGCCATGTAACAACACCCCAACCACTGCTCCTCCTAAAAACAGCCAAACAGCAGCACAACAGCAACTCTCCCCTGCCTGAGGCGGGGGACCTCAAGGACAAAAGGATCTGTCTTTCTGAGATGCTTTTCAAACTCCAGACCCCATCCTCTTTCTCAGTACATGAATTTTCTTTGAACAGCTGCTAATTTTTTCAGTGTAGTCATAGATTAGAAATTATATGTTTGGGGTCTCTTATGATGATTTTTTTATTGGGTGTGTGAAACACACAGAGTTGTTCCCATTCCTTGATGAAATGAGTCCGACTTCTTAGAACTAAGTTTTTAATAATAAATGTTATATTTACAAATTCATAATTTGCAAATACTCTCCAGGCTTCTTTTAAATTGCCGTTTTCATGGAGACTTCTCTCAACAAACTGACTTGTACAAGTTTGGATTTATTTGTAGAAAGCAGACAGAAGGGAACGAAGGCAAGAAAAGATAATGCCACTGGGTTAGCCTTTTCCCTTGAATGAAAATTCTTTTGGTAATTTAGACATAAATCCTGTTACAGGTGTATGGAAGATTTAGAAATAATTTTATTGTTGTCATATAAAATGATGAATTAAATCTAATATATTTGGGCAATAGCAATACTATTGATGCTAATATTATACTACTGATAGGCTTTAATAGCAGTAATTAGTGCAAATATTATTAGTGATTTAATTGCCTGATCTGTAGATGTATTGTACACATGCTAGAAATTAGCAAAACAGAGAGAATTATGTACTGACATCTATATTTTCCACATAATCGTAAAAACATGCATTGACTCTGTGAAAATGTACACATGTTCTCCTGAAAATTATGCCAACAATTATTTTGAAGTGCAAAGATATGTATTGTTCCTTTCAGACCTGAGAAATAGGAAAGTACTGGCCATGAACAAATATGAATAATTAAAACAGATTCTCAGCATATTTTATATATGCAGTTGCTATTAGCATATGAGAAACATCGGCTTAAAATATGTGATGCATCACAACACAATTACAAATTATTTATCACAGTAACAATCCAAATTGTGTCCTCAATATGTTTAATTGTACATTCAAATTAAATACAGGCAGACCATGTAAGGTGGAAATCAATCGATATGTTGTAATTAATATAATAATATC
This sequence comes from Psilopsiagon aymara, assembly GCA_024733675.1. Lineage (NCBI taxonomy): Eukaryota > Metazoa > Chordata > Aves > Psittaciformes > Psittacidae > Psilopsiagon > Psilopsiagon aymara. The sequence goes on along the minus strand of JANRGW010040228.1, from coordinate 61,191 downwards.
TCTCTAGAGGGCTAGCAGGTGTGTTAGATATAGACAGGGATGTGGACTGTGTAGCTTTTTAACAGGACATTCATGTGGAGGGAGGGCCTGAAATACAGACAGTAACTGTAGGTGTATGTTCAGTAATATAGGTGCATTGTTATGGACCATGAAATTGCCAACATTTATGTAGCCCCAGCATCTTTTCAGAGTACAGTGGTATTATCACTCTGGAAAACATTATGTGCTAACATCCAATTGGTACTTAACAATAAAACAATTGCCTTCCTAAATCTAAATTAAATCCTGCTTAAGATACATTTAATTTAAAGTGTGGCTTAAATGGCTCACGAAAGTGACAAATGCCCTGAATGAAGCAGCCCCAAATTGTTTATACTGATTTATTATTTCAGCCAAATAGCTGCTTATTATTTTCATTTTATTATTTTAATTTACTGATATCCCATCTGCTTGTATAGAGCTATTTGAACAAGCAGAACTACAGAGCTGTCAGATGCTTTCTAATTCTAACCCTGAGCTGCTAACATTCCTCAGAAACTTTCACAAGCACAGAGTCATTAACATCATTTGACCATTTCATTTCAGGATTCATTTCATACAGCTGGAGCTGAGTTGTTCTGTGAACAAGACATGCCTAGAACTGACAAAACGCAGGACTGACCCTGAACCAGCAAAACCCAAATTAATATGATACTTGTATCAGCTAAAGGTGTTTACACTTTTGGAGTTTCTTGAAACAGATTTTGTTTTCTATGTGTTTGTTTGTTTCTTGGGGAATTTTTTGTCTGAAAAAGAATGGATGCATAATAATCTTCATCTAGTATACACTTTAAATAGGATCAAATAAGAATCTATAACTTATTCAAGCTCTCTGGGCACAGTTACCATCACAATACCCTTTTAGATTCTTTCTTAAAAAGTGTTTTTTCCTCCTTAAGCAAATAACACCCAAGGTTTGGCCTGCATTTTATATTCTAGCAAATGGAACCCCTCAGCACTCCAATTCCCTGAAAATTTTCCACATTGATTTGTAACCTTTGGGGGAAAAATTCTTAATTCTCCATGGTTTCTGATCACTTAGGCTTTTCTGGGCTTGGGTAACACAGCATGCCACATGTTTTCCTAACAAATTGCACTCGGACACTTTCCGACATTTTCATTATTTTAACTCAGGTAATAATTAGTCACTGTCAGAGCTAAGACTTCGGTTGTGCAAATCAGAATAAATTTACCTTGCTGTAGCAGCAGTCACAAATGAAGCAATAAATTAGAAATAGCAAATTGTTACGGACTTAAGAGATCACAACTCAGAATCGCTACCTGAAATCCAGGAAATGTTACAGCACTGCCAAGATTTCCTTGAAAGCTTAATTTTTCCAGATAACTTGTGTTTTGAGAATGCTATTGCAAAAAGCCCTGGAGATATTATACTCATGACATTCCCTAAGAAAACACAACAGGACTCCGCTGTTTCAAAAGGTAAAATGACCCAAGACTGTTTCTTATTAGTATGAAATGCATGTCTTTTAAGGTCTTCAGGGTTCAAAGTCTCCCCCCTTCCTCCCCAGCTTCCCTCTCCCTCATCCTTATGGTTTGTATAGATTAAATGCATAGTGCAACCCCATGGGTTCTCTGTTGTAAAGCTATGTCTAATATGAGGCCACTAGACACTGTCACATAAAATCCATTAAAGTCCATCAGATGCACTGTCTTGGTAACATTCGACTCATTGTCATTGGGCTGCTGCAATGAAGCATAGAGTGCCTGCTTTGAAACTTGATTAAAACAATTCATTAAAAGTAAGGCAACTAATCAGAACACAAGGGTTGTCTTCATGGGACTTGGAAAGTTCATTAGTGCCCCCACTATGAAAAACAGAAGTGGGAAAAAGAAAGAGGCAGGAGAGAGAAAGAGAGCCCTCCTCCTCCTCTCCTTTTTGAGCTGTTATCTAAGGGCTGTGGAGCCAGTGTACTTCCTCAGTGCTTTAATTGGTTTGATCTGATCCTCCAGCATCATCCTGAAACCTTCATTTGAAATCACTGGTCATTATGGCTTGGTGCCTCTTTTTTCCATCTTCTGAAATAACTATAGAAATGATACCAGGCAGAGTTTTTCTCCTGATTTTATCTCTCCCACCAAACCCAATGATTTAATTATATATATACCCTTCTGTATAAAAGCACAGGAACCATAAATCTTTTTTTACAGTGAGCATTCCACTTGGTTTCTTTCAAAATCTCCTTCAATTTAATTTTTAACTCAAAAAATCAAAACATTTGAAATTGAAAATTGTTTTAAATTTGTCAGAACAAAGCAGTTCTACAAAATATGATTTATGCTTTTGAGTTGCCAGAAAAAAAATATTTAGATTTGTCATTTTCTTTCTGAACAAATTTCTTTGCAATTTCAACATGAAAACAGCTCCAACAAATCAGTGTATTTTGGCCAAGCTTTGGTTTTGACACTAAAATTCTGGCTGATCTGTCCAAAACTCACCAACATGGGTGTCTGAGCATAAATATGGTTTTTCTTCAAAGTCTTGTTAAAAAGAAAAAGAATATAACCTTACGCCAATGATATCAATGTGTTGAGGCTGCTTTCTCACTCTCACACAGTGTTTGAGGATGCAAGCAGCTGCTGAAGGTCTGGCATACGATGTTGGCTGTTTGCAGAGATGTGTTAGCTCCTAATCTGAACAGGTAAATAGCAGTAAATTCACAGAGCCTATTTCACCGGCGTTAATGTTCTTGTGAATAGTAATAGCAGAGCACCACTCCAGACATCCTTCAGGAGGGCTTTGATTTACGTGATATGGGAAAGGTCTATTCTCTTTGTTCAATATAAACCATAAACAAAATTTGTCCAAATGACTATTATGAAGAGTAGCTTCACAATATTGCATGAATCTTTCCACATCCTATATCTTATCTAAAGTTTATGCCTGGAAGATGGACTACTTGTACTTCAGGAACTCTATAGATTATCTCCATTATGGATTAAAGAGACTGTCTTTTCCATGACTCCTGCTTACCCATTTGTTACTTCCTTAACTGAGTGAAAGGTCTTCTGATTAAAGGGTTCTTTTCTCAGGAAACCACCATATTTGCAAACATAAATGCATATATACACTCTAATGAATAATGAAGGTTATTTATTGCTTGTGCTTGAAATAATGGTTGATTTTGGAGTGCCTTTCATAAAACCCACATCAGAAAGTGTGTTACGTCCTGACATTTTCATTGCAGCTCAAGTAAAACAGTCCTTGGAAATTGTCTTGCTACCAAATTGCAATCATAAAGGCATGGCTTCAGACTCTGGGAATCACTTCAGATTGTGAACTTCTGGATAATATATAACATAAAGAGTTTAATTGAATCAGCCAGTTGGGTTTTTGCCCAGAAAAGTAGAAATTTAAATGCTGATGCAGCTTTAGCTTCCAATGATACCAGTCAGCACTCCTTAGATTGGATTGTAAATAATCTTATTTGAGGATATGCAGTATGATGGGGATATACTTGTCTGTAAACTTGCTAGCAAAAGTAATTAAATAATTCCATTGTGTACTAAGACATATGAAAAATCACTGACCCCAAAGAAAGATTCGATAAGTGTTTACCAGCAGCTAGAAGAAAATACTGACTTTTTAGCAACTCTTATCTTATTTTGGAGTTGCTAAGACAAAAGAAAACAGAATAATAAATCAAAATGCAGCCACAGCGAAATCTGTTTCTGACCCATGTTTGAAGATGCTTGTGGCAAATGCCTTTCAGCCCACTTGGAAGGCAGTGAAAATCCACTGTCTGAATGCTTGGTCCACATCCCAGTGCTTAAAAGTTCGTCTGGATTGGTGTCCTGGACATCTCAAGTGAGGCTTTTCAATCTTCAGTTACAGCTGACAATAAAATAAATGTGAACAGGTTTCTCACCTGATCCAACATCCACTCGACCAAAAAGAGGAAATCTGTTCAGTGTTTTTTTACTGAAAACAGTTATTACCCCAAACTTGCAGGCACCTCCAAATCTTTTATTTTCCAGAAGTTTCATACTTGTGTCATTTCTAGCATTTCTCATTAAGCATTTAAACACTTGAAACACCCTTTATACTTTCTTTCATACTTGCCCCTTTTTTTTTTCAGAAACAATGTGAAAATGAAGGTGAACAACTGACAGAATTAAGGAGGTAAATAGAAAAAACTGAAGCAAAAGTTCAAAAAAGTGAAAACATTCATTCTGTTTAGAAAGCACAAAGCTGCATGTTTAAACGGTTAGTTTTTTTTTATGATTTAGAATACAATTATAACTTTCACCTACAATTTTTCAAGAAAGTAAAGACCTGAGTTATGGATTTTCATAAAATGTTACTTATGTTCTCTGGTCTATAAATTCAGTGATCTATAAATTCAGTGCAACAGGCATCTGATCCTTTTGCCTTGAAGTACAAGGCAAAAAATGTTATCTTAGAGACAGTAGTTAGGCTGGGAGATGATGGTCCTTCTTACTGTAGCTGTTAGTGTGTATACAAAAGCTAAAGAATTTGTATTAAGTGTGAATTAAGAATTCACACTTCAGATGTTCTTGTTTTTCTACCCATACCACTCACAGAGCTTAAATGCTACAGCTGCCTTCATACATCCTGCTTCATGCTGTTGTATCAATAGCCCATGCAAACTCAGTCATGTGTGCTAGACTAGATCACTAATACTGTTCCCCTGGATCTCAAAGATGAGAATTGGAGAAAATCTCAGGCATTTCACAAAATGATGCAGAGCTCCTCTAAAACACTAAATCTGTACCCTCCAGCATGGGTATTTTTCTGCCGAAATTGTTGTTTAAGGAAAAGTTGTGACATCAGAGGTTGTTGACTTGTAATTTAAAGTTATATTTCACCTAGAAGTATAAAAAGTGGCAACTTTATGCATCTAGTAAAACTGAAGTTGGACTCGTCTTCCTTTCCTAGTGCAGTTAGCCTCAGTTACTGTTATCATCTAACTAGAAACCTCTGAGGGCTGAAAACACAAAACACTAAGATCACATAGACAATGTGCCTAGGTCACCTTGGTCACTGCACAAGGTAAAGGCTATCTGGCTGCAGTGTGTTAATTTTCCTTGTAGCCCTGAAGACCACAGAGCTAGGAGGAAATTACACCTACTCTGCACTATTTTCAGTGCAAAACCTCACTTTGCCACAGGTCTGTATCAAAAGTAGCTCAGCCAGCTTGGACAACCAGCACCCCTGTTTCTCCCCAAAACTTATTAGCCACCAGACCTACTTCAGCTCCAAAAAATGTGAATATATATCCAAAATCAACTTTGCAGATGGATTTTGCTTCCATCAAATTACATGGTGAAAAAAATCCATATATTAAGTTTAATTTAATTATGGGCATACAGCACTTGCAAAAAAACCCATAGCTTCATATTTGGATTTATGGAATTATTTTACTGAAAAAGAATTACGTTACATATTTAAATCCCTGGTGGCTACTAATGTTTTATTAAATACAGTGTAAATCCAGCTGCGACCATGCAATAAAACCTCCAAGGGGCAAAAAAAGGGTTTTATATTTGACTCTGCACACAACAACTTGGTATTCTGAATCCTGCCCATATGCCATTATACTCTCCTTGACATTGATCTTTAATGGAGGCTCAATATGCTGAACCCCTCTTTAAATGTACATGAGGAATATGGCAAGATTACACACCACCTCTAAAATTTCAGATATCTGTCTCGCTCACAAAACAAAACCTTGTGCTAAGCTGTGGTGCAAAAGTATTTAATATCTGTTAATAAAATACACAGAAATTCAGTTTATAGTAAGACAACTTTGATTTCATTGAAGAACATCAGGAGATAATGATGTGGCTCTGTGGACAGTCACCCATAAGTAATTAGCTGGAGAGTAAATCCATTTGATTTTTGCATTTTCTTATCAGGACATGCATTTTCACTCTCATGTGCCCAGGGTTTGAAAGGTTTACATTACATGAAATTAGGACTATATAAACTATGAGCTTCATCTGTTTTCCAATATGATTGCCCCTTCCCTTTAACAGAGTAGCCTAATTGATAGCCTCCATTGTATGCAATGCACGTCAATAAATACCGAACATGAATGTGAATCAATATTGTGTTAGCTTTGGGTTTAAGCAAGCTTTTTTCTCCCTTTTTTTTTTCTTTTTTTTTTTTTTTTTTTTTCAGAAGAGGTGAATATAAGCAAATAAAATGACTGACCGAAATTCTGCCTGAGGATTTAGCTTTGCATTTCCCTCTAGAAGCACAACACCAGCAGTGACTCTGGTCCCTAGTACTTTTGCCCAGTGTGGATAACAGAAGCAAACACCTCTGTGGACAGCTGGGAATAACAGCCTTTTTCACCAAAAAAAAAAAAAACACAAATGCAAAAGATGTGACTTCGGATGTCTTCCTTTTTTTCCCCCTCTTTTTTAAGCCACAAATTAGAGGAAAATTTATGAGAGCCTAGAAAATAATTTATAGGACCAATATTGACTGCTCTTGACCCTATGTGTTATTTTGCAGTCTAAACAATGCCAAATCGCTTAGATGACCCAACACCATGCCAAAATCCATAGACACCTGATATATATTACACAAATTTTTAAGGCATGGCAAAAGCACAACACAGTGATAAATGACCACAGTATTTCAGATCAGTTCTTGCAAGTGCAGCGAATAAAAGCTTTGACAAGTCTCTGAGGTTTTGGGAAAAGGCGATATATAATGTTAGGACCTGTTAGCCATTAGATCAAAGTTCAGATCTAAGCCCAGAAAGACAAGAGCTTACAAAAAACCTCTGGACCAGTCATTGCCCATAAACACTCAATCGGTTCAGCTGCAGGCTAGTCTACTTGCTAAAGTGCTTGACATTGCTTTACATGGCCTCAGGGGAATAGCCTCTGATTTCCAAAGGGTCAGAACTCGTTATCCCAATGGTGACAGGTTGGTGCAGAAACTCCTGCACACCCTCCTGCCCTCTTCCAATAGGCACTGTTAAATCCTGCCTTGCACTTACTGTCTGCTTCAAGCAGAGGGAGAATGGTTTTGGCTCTGGTTTTCCAAAAAGCACCTTTCCAAAAGTGAAAATCAGTGGATCTTAGACATTTAAGAGATTAAGGAATTTAAAGTAATTTTCTTTCCAGAAACATTTAACTACACAATCAGCTCCAAAGACCTGGTTAAAAGGGCTCAGCACTAATGTAAATACCAAGGTAAATGGCCAGATTTCCTAAACACTGTAAGGCAGAGGCAATGTTTGCTTTTTGAGGTCTAAGTTTAAGAATATGTTCATCAGCAGCATATTTATTTAGAAGGCAGAAACAATTTAGGGCAAATCCTTTCTGCCCCACATATTTTTTACAGAAGTGAAATCTATGTGAACATCTCACATGACTGCCCTAACCACAGGTCTTGGTAGGGAATAAGTTAGCATTGCCATTGTAACTATTATTTCATACAGAATGTTTTTATTAGAGGAGAGGCTGGAACATGGTTCCCTCATTTTACTGCCCTAATCGCACAGTTACAGAATCATTCCTGCACTTGTTTTAGGTGAGGTATTGGTTGCTTTTTGTTTGTTTTCCATTGCACAGAAATAAAATAATTTCTGTTTATTCCCAACTAGATGCATAGGCATTTCTATACTGTAAGTTAGCAAAAACTTTTAAATTATATATATAGGAACATACATGCATATACACATTTATGCATGCAAATCTGTATTTGCTAAGACTGCATGCTTCATTTGCACACATATATAATTCATAGCAAGTAAAAAAAATCATAGTAGTGGCCTCTTAAAAAATGTGCTGCATTCCTTGCAGCTGAATTTATTTACCTTTATGCGTAGAATGGGAAAGTACCATGTTTTAAGGATGCATTTTGCAGCTCATTTTTTCCAGTAGCAGCAGTTTCTGCACAACTACTCACAGTAGGGTGAATTAACATTTTTCCTAGCCTGAATGCACAACAGTTAATTTAAATGGTGACTTGTGGAGAATGTAGGGCTAAATCAAGGCTTCAGTTGGAGGGCTCAGCTTGGTTTTCTGTGGCATCTTGTGTCACAATATGTCACACGAGCGTGGCTGCATGAGTGGATGGGATACTCTTAAAAAAGGCATCACACTTAAATGGGTTTTTTTTCTGAAAAGCCAAAAAAGCAACCAAACAAAAAAACATTAATGAACTGAATCTCCATGTGTCAATCTGTTCTTGTGGTTAATTACTGTACCAGTAGAACGGTTTGGGGAGGGGGGGGAAAGGACACAGGTCTGCGCTGCACAGTCATTGCACGTAAACCTTTTTTGCTGCAGCCTGCACTGGCAGGGTCTGTTAACCTGGAGCATTGCTCCAAAGTACCTGAGATATTCACAACACTGCAAATTCCAACTTTTCTTCTTTTTTTTTTTTTTATTTGCCTCCCACCCTTTCCCCTTTGTTGCTATAGTAAAAATGTTTCTACTTTTCTACATCTGTCTGCTGTTGCCAACAAAACACTGGAGAACAGGAGGTGATCTTTCTGTTTTCGTTCCAGCAGCCTGGCCCTGAATGAGTTTAATCGGCTGAGAAACGCGACTGAAAAGGGCTTTGCTACCCTTTCTAACTTCACTGCGCTCAGGCTTTCTGTAGCCTAGAGAGTGACACCCTATGCCTTATTTCACTGTGGATTATTTAGAATGCTTCAATTGTGACTTGTCAATGTGGTCCGGGGTAGATCAAGGCAAAACCTCTGACAAGAAAACAGCAATGCGAATATGATGTGACTGGCTGCCACACAATGGACTAATACCTCTTAATTTGGACTTTTAGCAATCGTTTACCATCCTTATGCCCTTGAAGATTCCAAATCCACTCTTACAGAGAAGAAAAAAGTCCTTTTCTTTTTCTTGCCTCTCCCTTCTCCCCCCCATAACTCGAGTGTATCGATCAATGTCTCTGTATGCATTTAATAGCTTTATTTCAAAGCACTTTACTCTTAAAAGCCCCTCTCACCAAGGCACACTATTGAAATACTGTGCAGGTGTAATTAAATGAGCCAATTTTTTGCCCTGGACTGTACCCTTGTTCTCTCTTTGGCATTAGAACTACAAGATGAGGCTTGGTCATTTCTTATCTCTGGGAAGCACTGATTTTGGGTTTGTATCTTGTATGTTTTTTAATTAAAAAAATAATTAAAGTGAAATTACTTGGTTAAAGGTTAATAGATGTAGAGATTGACATCCTTAGTAAAAGTACTCCACTTGAAATGACAGTGCAGGAGACTTAATATATTACCAGCTAGTTATGTCTGTACTACACCCAGGAGTAATATGGTCAGGGCATCACTGAATGCCAAGTATCCTGTGACTTTGCTGTGGAGACCACTTCAAAGTTATTCAGTTGCTGCTGGATGCTGTGACTATTTGCAGCGTTCACTGAGAAACAGAGGGAAACCATTTATTTTACATAGTAAATTTTCACACAATGGTTTTTTTCTCTCTTCAAGATCTACAGAAACAGTTCCAAAATAGCATTTCAGAACATCAGTGTGAATAAATTTCATACATCTCTAGATATTGTTTCTGATCTTCATCAGGCACGTTGTACTAACACTTGTCTGCATGAAATTTTGCCCACAAAAAAGCTGCAGGAGGGCCTTGTGGGTGCTTGTGCACATGGATTTTCACCAAAAGGGTTAGAAGGTCAGTCAAAAGCTCTTTGCAATACGGGTGCCATCCAGTGAAGACAGAAACATAGCCGTGCATCTTAATCAGACTTCATGAATAAGAAGTACTCAAAGCAATAATCGTGGTGAGAGTGTGCCTAGTCCACATAAACTACGTGCCAAATTATTTTGAATTGTGAACTGATTTGCAAAACCCAAAATTTGCCAATCGATAATTCACAAGCAGAATAAAGGTATAAATTTCTCAGATAGATTGTTCACAAAGGATAGAGTGCTACAACCTGGGATAGCACTGAACCTTATGACCCAGAGGTGAAGGCTGGAGAGCCCATAACCAATCACCTTTGAGTTCAGTGTACTGGACTGTCTATTTGAAAATTAAACAAAGACCCAACTGTAGTAATTGTGTCACCTTATGTACTTAAAGTAATTTCCCCAGCTCAGCTCAATATCTGGAGGAGCAAATGGAGAAATTGCCTGTTGTGTCACTTCTCTTCTCTAAGGCTTTATATCTACTCAATTTTTTTCCTCAGTGCTTCCCTACTGCTCTTCACAAAACCACAGCAAAGTTTCTTAGAACAGGCAATAAAATGCACAGATGGCTGAGCCAACAGAAATAAAACTAAAATAAGACCTTTGCACAAATGTGAAAAGGTGAGGCAACAAAACTCCCCACCTTTGGTAGCTGTTTTCTTTAAACATTTCTTAAGGTCCAATTTACCAACACTGGAGTTACTGAGATAACATGTTCATTTGCCAGATCACTGTTGTAATAGAATTACTTTAATTAAAAAAATCTGAAAACATAACTTGCTCTGGTGGGTGTCAGTCATTAGGATGTGGTACAAAGGTGACCTTCTAATTCTGCATGCATACTGACTGACTAAAATCCGAGTATGCCACAGAGTGGATTAAGAGCAGTTACCCTACTTTGCAGCTAACATTGGCCTCAGGAAGAAGAGGTGTTACTCAGACTGCTCAGGCTTAGTCCCTTCTTAGTGCACTAAGCATGGTTTCCAGTCTATGGAGAAAGTAAGACTTGAAAGCCCCTTCTTGCCCCAGACCTCAAGGAATCAAAGCTGCTACTAGAAAAGATTCCATTAGCATTGCTGTCTTTAAAGCAAATACATGAGATGTCCCAAGGAACCCAAAAACCTAGCAAGGCAGCACAGCGAGAGAAAGCACTTAGACTGATTTGCAAACCATGGTAAAACAAAATCTTCCCTGATGCATCCTACCTCATCCCAGCATTTTGGCTTTGAGATCATTTCCATACCTGACAATTTCCATACCTGACAATTTCCCACCCTGGTGGAACAGACTGATGATGAGGGCCAAATTCTGCTAAATATGCCACTAATTTCTGGAAGAAGAGCAGTTTCTTCCACTTTGCCTCCATAAAACTATGGTCCTTTTTTACCTTGGCTGAACCATGTTCTCAGCAAGAGTAAGCCAGTGTAGATAGATTCACTGAACTTCAATGGATACATATTGCTTTACAACACCAAAAACCCTCTGAGTACGCACAATTATGATAATAATAGCCTAAGAAGAAAAAAAAAAAAAAAATCCCTAGTAGCATGAAGATGAATTTAGATTCTGATTTTTCAGAATCCTATTTTTCCAGCACATTCCAGCAAGCTACTTAAACCAGAATAGAATAGGGTTTAAAGTCTCTTTCAGGACACAAAATTTCCCTCCCAATCAATTGTGCTTATGTTACCCCATTCACCAGCAATTACTTTGCTTTAGCCCAGCCTTCCCACTTACCCACAATTACCATCTCCTTTGACATTGTTAACTAAAAGTGAGTATTAATATGGATTTAATGTTGTTTCAGAAATTGGTGGAGCACTGAGGGTGCCAATGACCCTACTTTCACTTTGTGCTAAAACTGTGTTGATCTGTGGTTTTTGGCTGCTGCTTGAATTTGACTTGAAGGTTGAAAGTAAACACATCACTCAAGCACATGGTGCATGAATTAAGGTCTTTCTGTCACCAGCCTCTGCTTTTTTTTCCCTACTCCCTGGGTCAGGCACCTCAGAGTCCCCCCCTTTCCCCTTTCCTCTCATGGGACCCTGGGGAAATATTTCTCTTGACATGAACTCCTGCGTGGCTAACACCTGCATTTCTTTCAGTGCACATTTCCATGGGGAAAGTTTTGCTTTTTTCATCTTTCTTCCCCCACCCTCCCCTTATTTTCTCCTCCACAGAAAATATTTCTCTAAGAGTGACCAGTTTTTCTAAGCCACTCCAAACACAGAGACCTGTTGCATTTCAAATAGTGGAAAGCACACCGCTTGACATTGAATTCCCTTCAGCCAAGAGATCATCTTCAAAATACATGTGCTCTAAATGAAGAGATTTAATCTGCACCATTATGGGTTGTGATGAAATTGGAAAGGCAGCAAAGCCATGTTTTTCTGCCTCTCAAAATAAAAATAATAAAATCTAATGCAGCAAATTTCTCTTGGCTTCCAGATATTAGAATGCATTCAACACATCTTTGACAAGTTTACACCACCAAGGGTTTGCTGTGTCAAAAACCTCCTTCTTAAAGGATGCCATTTTTAACAGCAAAAAGGGTCACTGTCTGTTATAGTTTGAAGTAGTTCCTTAACCAAAATAAATCTATGCTGTAAAATAACTTTTCTCAGTATAACTCTCTACATCAGTGCTTGTGCCGGCATAAATATGTTGGTTGAGGTGTACGGAGGGGGGGATTGTTCTTTTTTGATTTTCACACACTGACATCTTTATTCCAGGGAACAAAATTAAGTGTAAACCAAACATTACTGTCTACAGCATTTTCTTGGGGTCAAGGTTTCCAGGGAATAATAGAAGAAGAAAGCTTCCTAAAGACATATCTTTGAGGAGTATGGATGGGGGTTCCAATTTACTAGTCTTCATCTTATTGAGGGCAATAATTTCCCTGAAGACTTAATTGGCAGGCTATCACTGTAGAAAACGTTTGCTGCCGGCAACCCTATTATTTTCCATGAGAAATACAGTCCCGTGAGAAAGCACGTTCTCACTCTATTTCTGTGGGAAACACCAGGAGAAGAAGAATTCCAAATCCCGCGAGACCGAGCAACTGGAAACAACACCAGAAGCCCTCTTGTTTGTGTAACTTATTGCAAAAATATCAAAGGGGGGGGAGGGGGGAGAGAGAAGAAGAACATGTTTTCATAAAATTTTCACTTTGCAAGAGCTCAGTTTTAAAAAGACCCTGGATTTATATTTGACAGCCCAAAATCCCAAGGATGTTCAGTCTATTCCAGTTGTCAATTTACGATCTTTAAAACATTTTTAAAATTGACTGAACCTTAACTACATCCTACCTCATCTTGTACTAGCCAAGTTTTACAGATGCCATCTTAAAAATCAATTCAAAGAACAGCCATAAACTTGAAAGCTTCCTATTTGAAGTGTATATGGCAGAATGCAATTTTGTTTAATTTTAATTGACAGAGATGTCAGCCTAAGAGAATATTTTAGAATATTAGTAGGAACAGTAAACTCCTGCCTTGACACTTTTATGATATAATGGTATAATTCTTGGGAAAAAAATCACCACTGTCAGGATTTACACAAAAGCAGTACATGTTTTACTTTTTCCCTCAGTAAAGGAGTGACAAATGTATTACTAATTACAAAATTACTTTATTATGTAGAACCAGTAATAAAATCCTTGACGTACACTCAAAGTCCTAGTTCATGAAAAAAGACTGGATTTTTTTCTTCCTATTTTTCTTCTAAATTAGTATTACAGATCTTCTGGTGATCCTTCAGCCTGTGGGATGTGGTTCAGTTCACTGCCCTTTGCATTTTTGCATATTTGCAAGGCCTGTTTTTTCCTAAGTAGACAAATCCCCAAGTAGTGTAAAAATGCTATCACTACCTTTTTGAGCAACCTGAGAATTAAGCTTGAAGCAACTTGATCAGTTACTGCAAAAGGTCCAAACACAGTGATTTCTCTTGTTTTTTTGGACACTGGTTTTTATACATCTTTAAAATGTTTTATATGAGAAAGCAACTTCACGTTACAAAGTAAATGCATGACCTGACGTAAGCTACTCATGCTTTAAGTCTGGATGAAATAGAAATAACCTGTGCAGGAAACTTCCCTAATTTTGAAAGTGGCCAGATTCTGAATCTACCTATTTTTGCAAAAGTCTATAAAACAAAAAATTTCTCAATCCTCCACTTTGGGTGTAGATGAAGTCCTGTTCCAAATTATACATTACTGACCCTTTACACCACTGCTGTAAAGAAAATTCACAGACAACAAAGAGGATCACAGTGATCCTCTTAGTTTGCAAAGGCAAACTATTGCAGGCGCTGCTCTGCAATAAATATAAATGCTCCCCGACTCCTCAAGGCCTCATCTACCAAACTACTTAAATATGCAGCTGACTTTAAGCACATGAGTAATCCTTTTGACTTTAAAGAATCAGTCATGTGCTTAAAGTTAAGTATAGTATTGGAACATAGCCTCCAAAACAAAGTATGGCTGCGATTCAGTGATTAATTACAGCCCACAGACGGACAAGCCAGTTGGGTTAAACAAGAATTGGCCCAACCCTTTGCCCTTCTCCAAAAACAAATCTGAATAAAGGTCAAAAGAGTTTGGTTAAGGATGTACTTGCCAAACTTTCAAATCTTTTGAGGACCATCCACCACTAGTAAAGGCTCTCACATTGTATTCCTCCGGGAGTCCCATAGGCGTAAACAGATGTAAACTCATTTTCCTATATGGTCAGGCACGCGTGTGGGGGAGAGGAATGAATGACAATGTGGAATGGTCAAAGCTGGTGTCCTGTGACCATGGAGCTTTTAATATGGAGGCACCGGAATCAGGATTAAGAATTGCAGCTGCTAAGATGCTAAACCCTACATACAGCTCCTATGGCTCAGATGTTATCAAGCGTAAAATCTTTTGAATAAAGCTTTACATGGGGGCACCATTGTAAACTGCTTTTCCCAGTTAAAGCCTTTACGCACCCATAAGACGGAAAAGGTTGTATTTTGCTGTATTATTTTCAGTAATACGCCAAAGGCCACTGAAATCAATTCCCATTAATTTTAAAAGACTTTTCAGAGTAAAAATAATGCCCATTAAAAGCACTATAATGGAACTGCTGCTTAAACTATTCCACTCCTTTACAGATGGACAGCAACTAATTTTCCTTTGCTATAGTCTCTGCTTATGTTTGCTTATATCTAATCCAAATTTTCTGTCTTTAGTATTTATGTCAATCTTTGACATAGGCATCAAATTCTAATCCCAGCGCTGCCACTAACTGGAGCTATGGCTATGAGCAAGTTCTCATCTCAGTACAGGTGACTTGACTAGATTAACTACATTCTTTGTATTAATTCACAACCTTTGGCCACACTCCACTTATATGTATTTATCAGATACACAAACAAATGTTTAACTGTCTAAATTCTTTCTCTAGCTACCAGAAAAAAATCCATGATGGAAAAGTTCCTCCATACAGGAAAGCATAGTAGAGATTATACACCACAGAAACTCAAAAGACCACAGACTCTTCAATATTTTTTCCTTAAATATTATTTCCTTTTTGATGTTCACTTTCCTGGAAAAAACATATAGAATTTCAAGCCAAGCACAAATAACAATAGTGTTTTAAATTTGAATGGCTTCATACAGTTTTTGTTGACTAAGCAAAAAACTACCTAAAAGAAAACTGAGCCCACAGGTTTCCAAGATCGAGTCAACAGTGTATAAGGAACCTCTGTAACTAGCAGCATAACACAAACAATAGTTACTGATTTCTTGCAAAGTCAATCTAGTGGCAACAATGTGGGTGGAAACACCACTAATAAAAGAAGACATTATAAGAGAGAAGAAATGGACTGGCAAGAGCAATAGAAAAGCTGGAGGTGAAAAGACTTAAGAAGCGAGAAGAGGAAACAAGGAACTGATGGATTTTTTCTGCATTTGTTTTAAGAAATGGGTGGGAAAATAAGTTTCCTCCATCAGGTTTATCCCTCCTTATTTGCAGCAGGCACCTGGCCCATATGAGGTATTAACTGACTGCTTGTAAACTGTTCTGTTTTGCTATTAAGCCATTTTTAGCTGCAATTTGGCCAAGTGATGTGTGTGTATCTACCACCCTATTACTCAATCATGACTTCTGCTATGCTAAAAAAGCGCCACACCTGGATTGGCATCTCCCATGCCAGCATTCAGCCCTTTGAGATTTGCGTTGAGTTTAGAGGATTATCACATTTTAAAATGTAGGCTTTGTAAACATAGAGTAAAAATAGAAATCACTAAAGCAGTACAGTAATGCTTTGTGCAGCTGAAAAACAACACTGGAAATGGTAGGTGGCATGCCTTTCTCAGGCACTATTTTTAAATGTATCTGCTATTTTTTTGGATAGCATAAAAAGTTTCAGTCCATGGTATTGACTAACAGGCTATAAACCTTCGGCTTTGAATGAAATATGTAGCTTATTCTTGTGATTTCTAAGTGAGCTTCAGATCCACTACAAATAATCACTTAAGCGCTCTCTCCTTGGTTTTCCAGAACTTTGCATAGCTTACTAGAGACACCTGAATCAAAATCTGTTGAAGTAAATGAAAATATTTCTATTGACTTCAATGAAGGTTGCAACTTGCCCACTGAGTTCTAGCTGGATCTAATTTTAACAGAGTTCAGTTGGAAATCATCAATTATTCTTCTGAATGCTGTGATGAAAAAGGCTTCTTTATTCCTTAGCTCAGACTCATTGGGTTTAAGTCCTGCCACGTAGGACTTACCACATCTGACTACTGAGTATTAAGAGGCCTTCCTTTTTCACTACTTTTGTCCTCTATATTGCATAAAATCAAGCTCTTTCTGTTTGGGGATGGGTTGGCTGCAGGTTTTTCTACAATTAGTATCTTGCCTTGTTTTATTGGCTCCACGTTTTTTCATGAGATGCTTTCAGTATGGATAATTGACAGTCAAATCCTTCTTAAATAGTATCAGCATTACAATGTATTCTAGTAACAGAAAAGACAAAAAAAAAAGGAGAAAAAGCTAGAAAAAACAGCTGATTTTTAGTAATATCTGGCATGATATTTTAAGGTAAGCAATATTAAAAAAACCTCTGTCATATAAACATATAAAAGAATGCAATTCCGAACTCTGTAAGAAAAACTGATTCAGCCAACAGTTTTTACACCGATTATCTGTTAGCTTTCATTTCTAACAAACCATATTATAAGATCATACCTTTCATCTATCAGCCAGTTTCAATTTTGATGACAGGAAGAGGAGGAAAAATGCCTCAGAAGACAATAAAAATCTCTCACAAGTCTTACAAATGTTTAAGTTCATGGAAATAGGGGCCAGTTAGCAAAAAGGGACCTAAATTGAAGCCCCACCACATAAAAGAGTGAAATAATCTATATGAGAACCTACAAAAGACAAAGCTGGCTTTTGCTTCCAAGCAATGCTTTGAGAAGTTCACATTATACAGATAAAATGAGTACGCTGTTGAGCAAATATACAAGCTGAGATAAATTTATTTTCCCATGATGATCACATCACAGTGTATGTAGAGGCTTGGTCATGAGGGCAAAGATTTGGGAACAACCAAGTGGTCTGAAAAGGCCAATCTCCTGGCAATTCCCATTTCCCTTGAAATGCTGAGAGATTTGCAGTTTAGTAAAACTGGAGTGCTTCATAGGCTTTGTTGCTTGGAGGCAAATCTCCCCACACAATGACCTTCAAAGTATATTTTTATACTCCCATGGGATTTCACATTCAAAACCTATTGCAAATATTGCTAGTCAAAAGGGATTTGCAATGGAGCTAAGATGCAACCTGCCTTCTGCAGCCCTTGTTCACTCTAAATAACTGTTTGCTCCACAAGGATTTCTGCTGACTTCTGCAAAAGCATATGACTCTACTCCACCAAACCTGTCCCAAAGCTTGTATCAAATCCCAGATCATGGCTCAGCTCCACCCTTCTGAAAGAACACTATTTTACCCAAACAAATATGGTAAAAATGAGACCACCAGATTTAATTCCACATGACCAGGGGTCTGTCACTATTCTCAGTGACTCTGGACAACACACTTCATTTCCCATGCCCTAGTTTCCTCAGCAATAAGTTGTACCAACATCCACTATGGATCAGTACCAGATTTAAAGATGAAATTCACTACATGATGGATAGGCATTATTAGTTGCTATTTTTTAGTAGAACATCAAAAGTGGTCTGTAAACCTCAGCAATAGGAAGCACATGGGAGGCTAGAAGAGTAAAATTAGATAAATTGGATCACTTAAGCAATAGAAATAGAAAACCTTTCTTTCATTTTTATGTTATACAGAAGGTTCATTATGTGCTGTATCGACAACATAGTATTTTTCAGTGTCACCTGTTCATTAAAGAGTCATTTTGAAGGCACTTGATGGGTTCCAGAATCATACAATTAATCTAATAAAAGTATTCTTTAGTTTGTATGTGATATTTCTTTTCCTGCTTTTCTGGTAATCCTCAAATAAAATCTCCCAAAGGTACTGATTCTCATCTCACATCAGTGTATATTAGTAAATGCATTCAAGTTAATAGATTATTGTCCATTGATGTAAGAAAATCAAGGCTAATGAGGCTACTTGAGTATGCAAGAATTACAGGATCAGAACCTACTGTCATTTAATATTTTGGAAGGTTATGTGCCTTTTCAAGATAGGACATAATTTTCCTTAACATAGCTTTCAATAGAGGTGCATTAGCCTCTAGTGGCAGTAGAGGTGATATATTGTATTGCTAATTTAAAGGATTATGCATGAAAAGTGAATATATTGCAATAATTATGAAGTCTTTTTTGACTTCACTTTTCCACAAGTGTACTTTGTCATGCTTTAAATACTTCATGGATTTGAAAAGCAAAATCAAGATGCTGTAAATTGGGGTGAAATAAAAAGCCTATTAGCACATTCTTAAAGCAGATTTAGGTTTGGAATATTTTCTGTGTGATTGCCATCATTACTGCATTTATATCCAAGCAGAGCCTCTACCTATTTGATTGCGAGCATGTGCGAGTCTGTGTGTGCACGAGCGTGCAGAAGGGGTCATGACATTTATTAAAGCAGTCAATAAGGCACGCACAGGACAGGCGTCTAACCCTGGAATATATTTATATTTATACTCATTTCTGATATGGAAACTCAAGAGGAAAAATCAATTGGAATCTAAAGTTTCATTGTCCTTCACCTTGACTCTTTGGTTTAAAGTAAGCAGTTAAAGAATAAACATTGCTGGGGAGAAATAAATAAATAAATAGATGAAAAAGCCACTCTCTAACATTATTAGGACTTCCAAAGTAAATAAAAAGTGGTAGAGCTGAGAGCAAATTGCTGCAGTGGTGCCAGGGAGAATCCTGATTTTAGCACCGCTGTACCAAATTTGTCATTTAGGAAAGCTCTTGTTCCCTTTATTGAGTTCCACTGTAGTGAACAATTTCTGCCTGCATCCCTCGTGTGTCCTTTTGGTTTATTATCTTTCACTGTGAATTGAGCATCCACAATCAGTTTCACAGGAAGCCTAATTTCACACGCTGCTTATACATATGATGAGGACTTCCCTCTCCCTCCCCCCACTTCCCCATCCCTTCTCCCAATGTTCTTATCAAATGAAGAATTGTGGATAAGGGTTAGGTGCAGATAAACATGAGTGTAGCACTTCCAGAAAGGTCATGATCCCCCCATAAGGTGCTTCTTGTTATGCCTGACCTTCAGATTTTCATCATCAGCCCGCCTGACAACTTAATAATGCAGAGGTGCAGGATTCATTTCTCCCCTCTGAGAGAGCCAGTACGGGACGCCCTTTTCCCTGATTATTTCCCTGCACTCCCGGCTGCCCTTTATAAGCCAACCAGAACTCCATCAATCATGCTCTTCTCTCCTTTCCTCCTCAGCCCCCAGTACTGAAAGCTGGAAAGCTGCAATGTCCCTTTTGTCTTGCGCTGCTACACAGCAACAACAACAACAGAAACAACTCACTGCCTGAAAACACCCTTAGCAGACAGCAATCCACCTTCCTATTTAAAAGAGAGAGTCCTTCAGCTTTCCTCCTTGCTGATTATGTTATCTTACAGAATAGCTCTTCGTGGACTCTTAAGTGTCAAAGGAGGGAAGAAATTTAAGGTGAAATTAGAAGTTTTGATCCTTTTTCTTTCATTTCCCTTTTTATTTTTATCCCCTTCTTGTTCTTGCACTTGTTTTACTACAGTTCAATAATAACTAATGAAGAGAAAAAAAACCATTCCAGAATTATTCACTCTCTTTTTTTCTGTACTTTCTAAAGATAAGGGATAAGCAAAGACTTGATATATTCAGTGCATTAAGCATGTCAGTTTACTGAAAAGTAGTAATACAGAAAAGTTTAGAAAAAAGTCGTCTTAGGATAAGAGGATAATGGTTCAGATCACATTTTAAAGGTTGCAATAAGCTCATATTATAAGATATGTATTCATTTCACCCCAGCCTTACTAGTGCTTTTTCAGCCAAAGATTCCTAGAGTAAAAATGGGATGATAACGCACCATGAGCATCTGGTGAGAGTGAAGTACAGTATGTTCCACGACAGAGAAGGGATATGCCAAGGCCATCTCCTATTGCCTAAAGCAGCTGCTGTTTGCATCTCCAAGAGGGGAAGTATCCCCTGGTAAGCTACAGCTCAGCTGGGTATGAGAGCTACACCATACCCAGCAAGAAAGCTTAGATCCTACCCTGCCCAGTGGCAGCAGGATGCAAATCTGTGCCCAGCTGGATAGGGAAGTTAATGTGATAGCCCAGCTCACCCATTAAGTCACTGTGCTAGATCTGGAAGGATAAATAAATAAATAACAGAGCTGCATGAAGCACCATAAAACCACTCATTTGCCAAATATCAGCATTGTGGCTGAAATTAAGTTTTTCTCACTCCTCCTGTGCCTGGATGCACTCAGCGCTGGTGCATGAGTAAAACTAAACTCACGGCTGTGGGGTTTTTAAACTGAACCTCCCCACGGAAAGTAAAAACCTGCTTAAGAGCAGAAGAAACAGACTCAGTTCTATTCAGTCTCCTAAACAGGTATTGTGGGAATCATTGGGAAGGCCCTGAATAATGTTTTAGCATCTAAATTATTTCATACCTCATAGGTTTGGAAAATCCCAACACAGATTTGGAGCCAGTAGTGACATACAGAACTGCATTTACTCGTTGTGAAAGCTAAATAACTCTTCAGAGCAGTCTTTTTCTCAATTAAAAAAATAAAATCTTTCTATGAAGATCTTCTTTCAAACTAATAACGTCAAAGATTGCAAACTGCCATCTGAAGAGAGCTGGAAAGACTAGCAAATGTTCAGGAGATGCAAGAAAAGGGAGTCTGCCCTGTCTCCCCTTGAGTCAATTAGTGTTGCTTCTGACTCCAGTATGATCCAGACAAAATCCCAAAGGATGACCTGGTTCATTTTCAGGCTGTTCTCCTGTTCAGCCAAGGGCTTAAGACAAGTCTAAAGAACATCTTAGGAAGACCAGAAAATGAGTCAAGCCTAAAAAATGTTGTGGGGAAAAAAGCTCAAGAAACAGATGAAAGATGGAGGAAGGAAGGATAGAAAGGATAAGGCACAGTGGAGAAAAGGGAAAGATATTTCTGAGCTGCTAGAGAAGAAAAATAGATGAGTGATAATGATCTAGAGTGGGGGAGAACCTGTTTGAGGGAAAGAGGCAGGTTTGGACAGCAAAGGAAGCACAAACAAATGAAACAGAAAAACAGGAAGGAAAGCAAAG
Source organism: Psilopsiagon aymara (assembly GCA_024733675.1). Classification (NCBI taxonomy): domain Eukaryota; kingdom Metazoa; phylum Chordata; class Aves; order Psittaciformes; family Psittacidae; genus Psilopsiagon; species Psilopsiagon aymara. The sequence continues at coordinate 39,707 of JANRGW010040228.1, read as the reverse complement.
CAAACTGGCAGATATAGAGTAAAAGCAACAGGAAACCTGCAGTGCCCAGTATCCTTTCTTGACCACTAGATGCAGGAAATCACACTTCAAAAGGACAGCCAAGAACTGGAGACCTGATAAGAGTGATACAGATGCCATTGCCACCAGATCAAAGTGTTGGAGGGACAGAGAACATAGAAGGAGGAAAAGCAAAGGATTAAAGCAACAAGAAGTTGATCTTAAATGAGGCTGGAGTCCTTTTTTTTCTTTTTCTTTAAATTTTCATCCCAAAACATGTCCAGCTTGTTTCTCTAAGCGGGGAGGGGGACTCCCTGGGATATTTCAACCACTCCTAAGTCAAGCTCCATTTAAGCTTCACAACCTACAGCAAATGCAAATGCTTTGCTTGGCACTTCGTTTCAGTCTTGATCAGCTGCAACAGCAGTGCCAGTGACTGTCCACAACCCTTTGGCACGGCTTTCCTAGCTGTCTCTCACCTGGGACCAAGGCTGCTCTGCTCCTCTCCAGCCCCATCCTCAACACCCACAGGGGCATCTTTGTATGGTCCCAAGTGAATGAGGTACAGAAGGACACACAGGATCAGGCTGCTCTTTGGGGTGGAGTTTCCCCTCTGTGAAACACTGATTTTGTAAGGAGGAGGGAGATTGTCCCCTACTGACATTTGCCAAGGGAAAATGAGGAATTGTTTGGATCCTGACCAGAGGGCCATGGCTACATCCAGTCCTTGCAAATTGACTTGGCAAGAGAGGATTCTCTCGAGGAGTAGGGAAAACCGGAGAGATGTCAGTCAGAGAAGTAAACACCATATGCTTGTCTCACAGCATCTGATAGTAGTGAAGTGGACAGAGCAGAAACGCTGGCAGATCTGAGAAATAGGGCAGTGTAAATCAAGACACATTCTGCTTTCTCTGCTTCCCAGAGGAGCTCCAGAGACATGAGCAGTGTATTCCTCCTAAATCCAGGGGCTCTTCAAAGCCGATTGGTGTTTTCCATACTGATTATTTAGGCTAAGCCTTGATTGAATGAACTGTAGGTTACAGAGAGGTGACTTTTTTGAAATGTATGAGATAAATCCTTCTTGGTCTAGAGGGCAAAGAGTTAGTGAGAGAAAGGAAAAGAGTACAGAACATTTAATATGGTGCAATTGGTTCTAAATAAAAATATCTTTTCCAGCTATATTTTTTTTTTTATTTCCTCTGTGCTGAAAATTTTGCAGGCAAAGTTTGGCAAATATCTTCAATTTTCACAGTAAAACATTCTCATTTGTCCCATTTGAGAGTACTGAAGGTGAAAGGCAACTGTTCTCTGGTGTTCCTTTGCTTTACTATTCTACCTATTGCCTCCTTTACTTTAAATTTGTATCAGGACCACAATTATCTCCCTAGACTTCTCCAGAAATGCTATTAAACAATGGAGACAGGCTGTAGAGATGCCAGCAAGACCCCAGTCCATGAGCAAAACTCATTCCTTAGATCCATCAGTAACTATCCACGTGGCATTCAGCCCATCAGGCTGCTATTGTTTTAATGGATGGTTTTAAGCTATGGAAAACTTCCTGAAAGCACAGAGAAAAGATGAAAGATATGGAAATAAACAGCTGAGAAGCCAGGCTGCAGACAAAAAAGGTAGGCTGTTGATAAGACAAGTTGGTGAGGAAGTAAAAACCTTGCTTGAAAAAATTATTGAACTTTAGGTTAGAGCAAACGCTTCTGAAATGTGTAAAGCTGCATTAACCCCAATATATATTGACAGCCAAAAGAGGAAATAGCTGAATTAGAAATTTTACAAGTGTAATCTCTGACAGGCCTTACACCAAATATTTACTTCTTTTATTCATCAGGTTAATAAACTCATAACCTTCTTTTGCACTGGTCATTCCCTGATAGGATTCAATTTTCTCCTATCTGGCCACAACATGCCCAAGTATCCAAGCAAGTTTCAAACACAGGTATATCTTCAGAGCTGCCATTCAGCTCAGAGGAGGTGTCTCTGAAGCCACTAGCTCTGAACCATTTCAGCTCAAAATCAATAGATTTACATATGCCACGAGCATAAATTTAAGCTATTCAAGAGTATCATTCTGTTCAGAAAACTTTTCTGCTCCTCCTGTTAGCTCAACCGAGTGAGTTTCCTGCCTTTTAACTTACAATTAGGAAAGTTTTCTGGGCTTTGTCGGTTCCATCTCAATTATTAGCTCTAGAAAACTGATACTGAGCACAAAACCTTCCCTTTCTTATGATTCTTCCCTTTTGTTAACTCACACACAGTAACGCACAAAGTCAGACTGCTTGAGTAGCTAATATCAGTATGACTTAGAAATTACACTCTAGGACATGGACTGCATTTTGTCTGACTGTGCATATTTTCTTGGAGTTTCTAGCTTAAGCAACCACTAAAAGTCTCCCAATTCACTGTAAAAAGAGTTCAGCAGGAATGTTATCTGTGAGCAAGTGGACAATAAGCAAACAGAAAATACACCAAACTGGAGAATCATTAAAGGAAAAAAAAAAAGAATCGACTAAATAGTCAGTACACTGAATGACTATTTTTTTTTTATCAGGAAAAATTAATAAAGGCCATAAAGCCAAAGAAAATTACTGCAAAAAGAACCTGAACCATAACCACTAACACAAAGAAAATTTTAAGTATGTTAAATCTTGTAATATAATCAAGTTCTTTCTAATCCAATGGCTCTTCTTTACTGCTTTCTATTTTTGATTTACTATTTTACTGTTAAAAATCACCCCTGGCCAAAGACATATGAAAAATCCATCTTTTTTCATTGTATTATTTTTATATTCTTTTTTAATGATATGATATAAAAATTCTATTCTAATAAAGGACATATATAGCATAAATACACTAAGATACTTTTATATCAACGGCAAAAATTCTGTAGGCATTTAATACCCTGGTATGATGGATAAGAGCTCAAAAATAGCTTCAGAGGAGTAACCTTTGTGCTAAATTAACAAAAATAAATATTAACTTCTGAAAAATGTGATAGAAAATCTTTACTGCAAAAGCCCCAAAGTATTCATTCAGAAAGATATATCAGTTCCTAACCCAACTCAAATGAAAATGGTCATTTTCTTCTGCTAAATATTTTCCAGGGAATAATCATTGTATTTGGTGAAAAGTTGAACAAAAGATCACGTCAGAATGAAGATTTGTGTGCAAAGAACATGTCCTACATGAAACTGAAATATCAATTTCCTCAGTGCCTTTCTGCTAAAGCTCTTCCTCTTCAGTTCTTCCCAACAAACTGCACCCAGCTTCCTCATGTCCCAGTTCAGTTATCAGTACTACTGCACAGTCAAAAAAAAAAATGTACCTTTTTCCTGTGGGACCATTTTATTTCTCTTCTTTTTTTACCAGTATATTCCAAGTTGGGTCCCTTTCAGAAAACAAAACCATATTTTTGTTTTAAAAAGAAGGAAGTAAAATGAGCAGAAAACTATTTTTCTCTGCAGGAATTCACTGTCATTTATATTTTAATATTTCATATTAAAAAGCAGAATATTTTTTCAAACTTCAATACATTTGCCAATCAGTTTTTAATTGCTTCATTCTGCCACTCCACTGCAAAGTCTTCCTAACACCTCGCTGCGTGATTGTTTCCTGCTAACAGAGACATTTTGCAGACAGATTGAGTGTCAATATTATTAGCAGCAAATTATTCACATTGCGTGAATAGCCTTATAATCCTTATTTAGTGTGAATATTCAGGAACCTATTGTTTTAAAAATGATAACTTTTAATAAACTCTTGTGGTTCTGATGGCATCTTAGAGATGTTATCAAGGTTTTCAGGCAAGAGAGAGAGAAAAATATTATTCCTCTGATCCAAAGAATGACAGTGACACCAATACCAAGTTTGTCCCTAAAATGCTGAAGAGTGTACAAAACACGTGTAACAACCTTGTGTCTATACTATCAGGCACTAGTACTTTTCTGCTTGTGTGGTACGTAGATAAAGGTAGAGAATGTGTAGCAGTATCAGCCAGTTTGCTGCTAAAATAGCCTTTCACTGTTTATTTTCCAGCTAAGTCAATTAGGCAAGGTGGCGCATCAACATGCAGTATGTGCTGATTTCAGATATGTTGGCAAGATTTTAAATAAGCACCAATGAAAGGAGTATACATCTGTTAAAAAAAGGCAAGCTTTTAGGGAAATAAATACCAAAGATGGCATGCTATAACCCAAAACCACAGAAATTGGAAGACTGTTTTGTTGTTGTGTTGGTATTTTTTTCTGCAGATTACTTCATTTCCCAAATAGCACTGCTGTGAGATGGTTTTTGAATTGTTTTTTTTTTTACAAACACAAAAATTTAATCTTTCTCAGTTACAATGTTGTCTAGTTTGAGTGCATGCATAAATAAATTCTGATCATCTGCTTCAGATCTAACTTTATGTGAAAGAATAAAGAGGTAGTTTTGAGCTATCTAATTAAAATGCTGAGACTTGCCCTATTAAACAATTCCAACATCAATGTGTGTGCTGCTGTAATTCAAGGAACCTGATTATTCCAAGACTGGTCAGGATTCATAAATATTGTAGAGGCAGAATCAGCAAGTACTTTTTTGCAAGGGCACCCCCTGATCAACAGGGCTATGCTCTGCAGGCACATTAGCCCAAAGATGTGCGGATAAAATAAAAGGGGAAAGTGAAGTGTTCAAGGTCAGACAGCAAAATACGACAGGATCAAGAGCAAAACCTAGAGAACTTAATCCCAAGATCAGTGTCTTACCTGCTGTATATATGCCAATAATTATCCCAGTGTAACACCTAAAAAACATTTTTTATGCATTTGCCCCAAAAAATTAGTGCTCCCTCTCTTGTCTGATTAGTCATAGCTCCATTTGATGGATTAGTTCCTGCCATACTACAAAGGGTTAAGAGATGCCGCCCACCAGAACAATCACTTCTATGGACAGCATTTTTCTTCCTCATTCCCCCAGCCTCTGCTTTATTAAACTCTTGATCAGTTGGCTTAAAAATTAACCATATGGTGCTGTTTGTAGGGTATAGATTCAAGGCTCACGAAGGGCATGATCTGTTTAGCCTGTCTGGGCAAATGATTTCAGTGTGAGCATCACAGTCTATTTACTATCATTAGTGGAACACAAGCAGGAGACTAGGAAACTTTTTAAACCATGTATCTATGAATAAAGAAACTAAATTGCCCTAAGAAACAATCTAATGACAGTAGCATAGAGAAAAAGTGTGAGGAACTGTGAATGCGTTGAACTGTTTCTAATGTATTACTATACTTCAGTCCATTCGCTATCATTTATTAATTGTACTGCCACAGGAACTGAGTGAGCTACAACATCTGTGAGTCTCAGTCATGATTCAGAATATTTGTTTCACCCATGATAATGCCATCTGATTACTCGCATTATGGAAACATACAGGCAACCAGGTTTTGCTCAGATAAAGTTTTGAGGAATAGGTATTCTGGCTAGGGAAGTGGTTATATTCCCAGAAACATAGTCTTGAATATTTGGTGTTCTTTCTTCTGTGGCTCAAAGAGAAGTTGTACTAATCAAATCAAGAGGAAGGAAAAATAGCATATGAACTAGGTTTCTAATATCTGCCAATTAACAATCTTGAGCATCAAAACCGTGGACAGTTTGCAAGATGAAATATGGCAGTGTACAGTCATGCAAATAATTACTAAAAAAGAATCAATTTTATGAAAAGCTGCATGTAAGCAGGAAAAAGTCACTGTAATGTGAATAATTTAAGCAACTTGAATATGCGATATTGAGCTTCCTTTGCAATGTCATCAAAATCATAGAAGTGGCAGTCAGAGATAGTCTATATTTTCTGGCTGTCACCCATGGGAAGTCATGGTACATCTAGGTGGCCTGTGAGTTTACCTGTCTCAAAAATCGGTATTTTAAATAATATGAATCTAATCTCAAGGCTGTTCTCAGTCCAGTTAGTGTTTGGGAAATGTTCTCAGATCACTGTAGTGTCTTAGTTCAAACAATGATGATTATTACCTTTAAGGGATTTTTATCCTCAGTGAAAAGCAAAAGAATTACTGGCCAATTTTGTCTAGTAAAGGTTGAAAACTTGGAACACTTCCCATTCATACTCATTCTGTGGCTTTCCTGTGTCTGACTTATGTTTATCTTCATTAAGAGGAATAATGCAAGTCAAAACAGTTACAAGTAAACTGTCTTCTGGAGAGGGAACAGTTGTTAGTTCATGGGAAATGGATCATAAAAAAATGTGCTCCTCTGACTTCAGAAAAGAGCTCTAAATTGATCCATTTCCAGTTCAAAACTCCTTAAAGCATACTGAGCAATCTCACCTGATACTTCATCACCTGATGATGGTGATGTCTTTCTAGTTCAGAGAGGATGGATTACTGTGAAAGTTTTTGTCTCTATCAAAGTTCACAAAAAGTCCTGATTCGCATGGGAAAGTGGGGAGAACATCTACACTTACTAGAAGCCTGCTCGAATAAGCAATTGTCCTGGGTTCTTTGAACTTTGGAAGAGGTGGAGATGCAGTCATATAGAAGATGGACTACTTCCCCTGAAGGAGTACAGCACATATCTGTGCAGACTGATGGACTCATAAGTCACTAGACGCTAACCTGGGTACAGCTTGAGGTAAAGCTGAAAGCTAAAGTCGTTCCAGGTGGGCTGGTAGAAGGAAAAAAAAAACCTAGACATTCACATATGAGGTAGTAACTTCTGTTCCATTGCAGCCCACATATAAATATTTTAGATTTATACTTTGGAAGTTTTAAGCCTCTCTATAAATGCATTTAACTTCAGGTTTTATTTTAAAATGCCTCTCAAGTCAGTGAGGTGCCACACTCCCTCAAGGATTTCAGGCAAATCTCTTTTGACCAATCCAAATCCATAAGGCAAACCATATGATTCCAAAATACCTTCAATTGCCTCCTGGATCAGATGTACACATCTGGAAATGATGGATAGTCTCTTCCCAGCTGCAGAGGAGGGAAATTCTGCATTAGGCTAAAAACACTGTGTAAATTGCAACGGAGAAGGGTCAGCTTTCTAAAATTACAGTGGTCAAGGCAAGTCAAGCACTTTAATGGCAGGCTCAGATCCAAGATCAAAATCGGTTTACAAACCTTCAACTAATTCTACTTATAAACATGTAGAACTTTTTGGTTGGTTTTACATGGTGATAGCCAACGGGCAACAAATTCTCAAAGGTAAAGACTAATCTCCCTTCACAAGGGACACAAAGCAGGTGTGCTCTGCAAGGATGAAACTGTGCCCCAAATTCTATTGATATAAAGCAGAAGAGAACCTTCTGGTGGGAAATGGTTGTAAATCACAGGAAGATCAATTGAAAAGAACAATTCAAAGCTGAAATTACAGTTTTGAGCTTACCCTGTTGAAATCTCTGTGTCTGAAATACGCTTAAAATAGTAAAGAATTTGTTGGTCAATTACAATAGGAAAAAGAAGACACTTTAGTGAAGAAAGCGGGAAGCAACTATGGAATTTACAAGATGTATGACCAAATTAAAATTGACCACTTATGTTATCCTAGGTACCCCTTTTCCTAGGTACCCCTTTTCTTAACTTTATGTATAATTATCCATGCTGAGATGTCGTCTTCCTTAGTCTGATAAGAATCACTCTCATATTAAGTGATACACAAAGAACTCATTTGAAGGTATGTCACTGTATATCATCATTAGCAATAACAGTACATTAATAATTAAGATGAAACAAATAGACCATTTGTCTACCTATGCGTCAGTCATTTCTTCACAAAGCCTTCTCTGGGAAAATCTTGTTGCTCCCAAAACAAAGCACCTTGTGTCAGAGCTTAGGTAGAATGAAAGCATTGCCTAGAGAGGATCACAGTATAGACTGCATAGAGGTTCTTTCTCATGCAACATTTATCCATTCAGGTAGCTTGGAAATACATAAAAATGGTGAAGAAAAAGAAAAAAGTATGGTCTGAAGACCTCCGAAATTACAAGATCTCAAAGCCAAGGTGTGCAAATGAAAGTGAATTGCTACTAAGCTGAAGAAAACTACACTCAAGTTTGGGGATTGATGACTGCACGTTCCTGCCAGATACCCATGTAAAATTCCTGAGTGGGGAGTAAATCTTCCAAGATAGCTTTCTCACAATATTTCTAATAGCTTCTGTTTTTAAAGAGGCTAGAGATAACAGGAAAACAGTACATATCCATGTTATTTTGCCTCTTGTATCTAAGTGCTGGCTGGAATACAGGGGACTAATTCCAGAGTTGAAGTAAATAAGCACACTCAAAGACAGTGAGACAACACCAATTTGCATGAACCAAGGTTCAAGCCTGGGAAATGTAGATACATGCAGCAGTTTAGATAAGATATATCTAAGCAAATATTTTAGGTATGCATACACATCTATATATAACACTTTCTAAACCACTTTAATCTCAATCTACGTATATGGGCTGCTTAAAAATAAAGAGGAATTTGCTCTTGGGAACTGAGACGGAAGGATAAGAGAAAGTTTAGAAAAGCTCCTATTATGCTTGATTTATTTCCTATCCACAAGTTTAGCCCCAGAGTGTCCAGTGAAAGAGGCTACTCTCCCAGTGTCATCACTGGAAAGGGAAAAGAAAAAGCCCCTTCTTTCACGGGGCACTTCAGAGGCGCTCTGAGCTATACACTGGAGGATCTTCATCACCCATTTTCTATACAAGGCTCCTTAGGAATGACACTGATATAAGTTAATGCTCTTAAATAACCAGTTTCCCTAAAACGAAGCCATTTGATGGCCCAGAAAATCAAAAACATAAGAAATAATCAGCTCAAGCATACAATTAAATATTCTAGAATTTTGATTCTGGTTTGAAAAGGCGACATACTTCTACTGCTCTGGTCAAGGGTAAAATCGTTTGAGTCAATTCCCCACTCTTTAAAAGGAGAATGGGCCGACCTCCCAGAAAAACACAAAGGATTGATGAGTATTTAGAAAGCATATCAGAGATAGATTCTTCAGTGTGTTTTAGTTGCTCTGGTCCCCCATCTTTCTCAGCTATTCTCAGTGCCTCTAGCAGGGTAACATGAAACAAGAGCATTGCAATATTGTGCATTTTTCTTGGCAAAAAAAAATTAACCACAAAGTCCAGGGTTTGTATTTTTTTAAGCAATATTCACGCAGGACTCAAATTATGCGCATAAACATTGCTAATGTATTTGCTATTAGTTTCTGTGACACCTTATTCCTGTAAGTTTGCATCTCTTGGCATGGACTGGGAAAAGTCGCTCCTCTCTGAGAGGGCTAGTTAAGATGTATCTTGCTGTTTCCCAGTATCTTTAGTATGCAGGGAGCGCAGAGATGGAGATAAAAGGAGAAATGTCTATCTTTGAGTCCTCTGCAATACAGAATAAGTTATCAACCTACTAACATGCATGTCTGAATAGACTCCTTTGGCAGGAGGGAGATTTTATCTGTCCTGACATGTGAATTCCTCCCTCATGTCAATCCATGAAAGTACTAAAGAATAAACTCTCTAGTAAAATGAATGTGGCATACCACTGGGACTTAGAGAGCATCATATTTTCCCCTAGTTACTTTTTTTTTAATTCTCCAACTGAATCCTTGATATCCATATAAATTAGCCACTCTGAAGAACTACTTGAAAATCCACTGCTTTAATCTCATGCTTGGGGAGGGTGGCTCACTCCACCAAGGCTTGAGAGTTTGTCGTCTATTTTTTCCTTTTCAACTGAGCAATGTGCCTGCACATCCAACCCCCACGCAGAAGTGTTCAAGTAGCATTTCTGCTGGAAGCTTTGCAGCTGTGCAAGTCAAATGAGCAGGCACTGCGTTGCCCTCAGATCTGGTAGGCCCCAAGGTACAGATATGAGCAGTCAAAATGTCCTATTTAGCATCATGAAGTGCCCACCCATGCGCGAGGTAAAAGGATGTGATGTTTTGAATAAAGCTGACACAGCTGCAGTTACATTGTAGGAGCATGAGAGGGAAAGTCACATTGGTCTGTTTGCAGATGAATTATCAATCTGGTTTCACAAATATTTGTCTCCATGCTCATCACCAGTACAAGGGCTCTTCATTCACCAGTCTCTAGAGCACCTAAACTAAGGCTGTCCCTCTGCTGAAACGGATCCCTTAGTCTTCACTTATGCAATAATTTCACAATGATAGTGGTGGTATGAGAATAAATACCATTTTTATACAACAAAACTTAACTGAAATAGCAAAAAAAAAGGCACCAAAAAAAAAGAGGTAAAATAAAAATTGACCATATTTTCATCTTTTGGTTTCCAGTGATTACCCTTAGATATTTGTGACGTACTACACAGCAACGTATTGGTTTTCATTGTCTTCTGTCAAAGAAGTTATACAATGATTTGTTGTGTGCCTGAGTTTTTGTGTCTCAATATAGGAATTTAACTGCTAAACAATTCTTACGCCTTTTTACTAATATTTTATAACCTGGTACACTCCAGACTCTGATGCTCTTCTTCACTTTCCCTTACTTTATTTGCACTGCATACATTATTTTCACCTGCTCTGTGTACACTACATCTGATGCCAGTTGCAGTCCACTATACTGCTTGTTTTCTATTCCTTTTCATGTCTGTACAGCTATAGCTGGCCTGTCGATTTTAAAACAAACATAAAAACTCAAAGTAAATCCATCAGGTACTTGATGGCCTGGACATAAACCCATGAAATAGGCTCATGGACAATGACACCCTCTTCCTTTTTTGTGAACTTCCGATGGATATTTAGAGATTTGATAGGAGCCTATACATTGAACTTATTACCAGAACTCCAAGTTTTAAAAAGTACACAGTTGAGGGCTACATAAAAAAACATAGCAGCCTAATACTCCTTTAGACAAGGAAGGCGGCTAAAAACAGGAGCCAGGTGAAGATACTGGATGCAGATAAGAAGCATATTAGGTTAATGAGAAGCAAAGGTATTGTGGCGCTGCTATATAACAGGTCAAAAGAGTGCCCTACAGGATTTCTGCAACCAGCATGTGGTTTCTTCTTAAGCTTTTAGACGGGAGACGCTCCCTCTTTCTTGAACGCCCTCCAGGGGCAGATGATCCACTGTATCTATTTGTAACTGAACCAGGGATGGAAGAGCCTGGAGAGCAATGCTGAGGCTGCCAAGGAGTGTGCTGCCACTAGCAGCACATGCTTCTGCCTTCAGCGCTCTAACGGAGGAGTTTGAAGGTTTGCCACAATAATAAATTGATGGCAGTGGGCTGTAATGTACCTCATTCGTTGCTTTAAAAGAAATCATTTACACCCAAGGGGACATATTCAAACTGTTTTTTCAGGTCTTTTCAGCTAAGCTAAACTAAATCTGTTTCAAAAACTTAGAAATGAGGAAAAAAACAAAAGCAAAACCCATTACCCTCTATTTTATGGATCTAAAAGTTTTCCAATAGATTAAGACTTTTCATTTCTAACATTGGAAATTCCTCATTTTGAGTGCAAAACTAGGGGGAAAGGGGAAAAGACTCGGAGTTTGGAAAGGTGTTGGTGGGAGTTGCCTTGAGCCTGAGAAGTAGGAAAGGAAATAAACATCCAAAGCACACATCCTTATTCTCTCTTTCCTTTGCCCTGAACACCAGCTGGAAAAGTAGAAAACCTAGAAACATATGCAGCATTGAATTAAAAGTTACAAATGCAAAAGCAGCCTGTCAAAGGAGAAGAGTCACACACTGGGTAAAATCCAGAGTACAGAAAGAAAACAGCACTGATCAGTTGTTTCATATCTGTCTCTCTCTAGACACATATGCACATACACACACAAACACAGCAAATGTGCTTGATCCTGCCCGTTTCTATGCAAGAACGTGTCACAGGGTAGGTGATAAATCATCCACTTGGGCATGTGCACACAGAAGCCAGTTTGAAAAATACAAGAAGCAGAGGAATTGCCATATTGAATCAGGTTGTTGGTCCATCAAGTTTGGTATCACGCCTCCAGTGATGACAAAACCCTGATACTTCAGAGGAAGGCAACCCTCGAAATCCACAGAGTACTTAGCTCTGTCGGTAGGTGGGGGAGGGAAAAATATCCATCCTAACCCCTGCTGGCAGTAAATGTGTGTCCTATAGAGCAAGCTTGGATTTTCCCTATGCAGGACTGCAACTGTAATTGCTAGTTTGAAGCAGGACAGCAGAACAATGTTTGCAAACAGTCATTCACATAAAAAGCCGTTAATTCACTTTGACATCATTTATGACCCTTTTCCAGGAAGGTTCATTGGAGCAAGCAGTTTTGTTTGTGGAAAGCAAAAGTTTGCTAAATACTCTGGAAGTGCTCCTCTGGACGTTTGTTTCAGAAGTGACCTACACAAGCTTTTCATTTATCTCTGTGCCTTTCAGTCACCCATACAGGAAACAGAGCTAGATATGCTCACTCGAGCAGTGAAATGATGGTTTGCAAATGGTGGCTTGCAAACGCCCAAAGATAAAAAAACACACAACAGATCAGAACCAATGTGTGGGATGCAGCTTTTGCAAGTAAAATACTTTGTCTCCTTGAGGACTCCTTTTCCTGGCTTTCCTGGAAAATCATCCAGAGTATTAAACCTGACCTCTTGTATCCGCAAAATTCACAGGCTAGATACGCACTTCTGGGCTGAACCCAAAGCCAGTGTAAAGGGAAGAGTTTTTGTCACCTATTTCTAGATCAATTTAAATATGCTATGTGCCACTGCAGAGTTTAAATGTTGAGGAAAAATACTTTGCTCTGTCCCTTCCTGCCCACTTTTGCTCACGTATTTAGTCACCCCTGCTCACAGTGAATATTCCTGTCCCAAACCTCATCTGCAACAGAATTCCCCTGCAAACCCCCAGATCTCTTCCTTTTTATGACTAAGGAGGTAGCAGGGAACCACAAATGGCTTTCACAACAAATTGGTGTCCTTATCTAGTTTAACAGCACATAAAGCTTACATAGAACTTGTCTTTCTTGTTCTTAATTAGAAGTGGGCGTGAGGGGCAGGAGACAGTGCAGATAGAAAGAGACACAAAACCAAAGAGTGAGCTCACAAAAAAAAGTTGTGTCTGGGGTCAGAACAATACTGTTAGATTTGTATTAGAAAAGGTGTTTCCTACGTTAAAAAGTCTGTAACTGTCAAAACTTGTCAGCACCAGTAAGCACTGACTCAGACAAAAAGGTTTATCCCAAAACATTTATCTACATTAACAAGTCATACATGGTTTTTGTTTATCCCTGGAAGACTCTCACTGTCCCCAGAACTACCACCCAGCCACTTGCTTTCATAACTAGGTTTGCTGATATTTAGTCTTAGGCAATCTGGCTGAGATCCATGCTGGCTTCCAACAGGTTCCTGAGCCTCAGGGAGCTATTCAGTCTGCTTGTCTTGAATAGGAAGTTCTGAAGTGCAGGTTAACTGTGTTAAAACGGAATAAAACTTCGGTCAAGTTGGTAACCTTAGGGTATGTAGAAAGAAGGGTATGAGCCTCATCTTGCTTCCCTAAAGCCCTCTCAGCCTGCTTTTCTTCTCCCATCTCTTCAGATCAGCCTTGTCAGCATGAACTGAGCAACGCAGGGAAAAGAACTCGATGCTATGTTCTTCTCTTAAATCAATTCCTATTACATTTACAATTTGTTTTGTAGCTTCTTTAAAAAAAAAATAAATTAAAAAAAAATAGAAAAAGGGGAAAAAAAGTCTCTCCTGTTGTGATTTCCGCTCCCCCCTGGTTCCCTACCTCCTCCCTAGAGCCTCAGCTTGTGCCTCTGCGTAAGTCCTGGGGTCTTGAGTGTCAAATGTCAGGCCTTGTACAGAGCTGTCAAAGAGGAGAATAGGCTGAGATGATTGATGACTGCAAAGCCTGAAATCCAAACCTCTGCTGCAAATGCTTCTTTTACAAAAAAGCTGGGGCAACCCACAGTGGCTATATTCAAGGTCAGCTCGCATACCATTACACCCACTGCTTTGGGCTTCTAACAAGCCAAAGCATTCATGGAGGATTTCTCATCTCTCTCCCTCTGTGCGTGTCTCTCCCTTTCTCTCCCTCCCCTTACTCTCCTGGCAACCCCCTGCCAAAATTTTCAAGCACTTAATCCCAATAAAAAAAGGCATGGCCTCTTTTTTTTTTTATCTTCCCCTCCTCTCCCTTTCCTTCAGGCTGCTTTCGCTATGAGGAGCCACGGGCTGAAGCTTAATGCTGCACAAGTCAGATGACAAGATTATTAATGGGAGCAGGGGAATGTCATATCTGATTTCATGCATATTCATGAACGGAGTCATACAGCTGGGACCATGTGCCATGGAGAGACAGAGCAAGAGAGAAACTTTTACACCCCCTCCTTGCCATGAAGAATCTGATCCTGGAGATTAAGAGTCCTGCCTTGCAAAATTCAATTGTTCTCTTTGTATGTTAATAAAAAAGGGGAACCGTTTGCATGATAATAATGATGTTGTGCCAAGATGGTGTGAATATCTCTTTTTTCCCCTGTCACTGAAGCAACTGCCCTGAAGCTGATCTTAGCCTGGAGAGCACTGTCTGCAAGGAAAAGAGGACATACTGCTACCACCTAAAACCAGAATGAATTTCAAAGAATCCCAGCACAGGTTAAAAAAAAAAAGAGAGAGAGAGAAGAAAAGAAAGCTTTCCAAATACTCCAGTGTTCACACTAGGTGAAAGGGGAGACCCTGAGTGTGGTAGAACTTTGTTAGGGTTCTGATTTGTACTCAGATAGCACCTGTTCGAAAGAGGTGAGACATGAGGGTTAAAGTACTAATAGTATTTTACTCTGTAGCTTTACTTTGCAGCTTTACTCTGCAGCTAGCTCCTTTTGTATTTTTTTCCAGTAGTGCCTTACATGAGGAATTTTATTCCCATTTTACACCTGGGTAGATTGACACATAAAGTTGTTATAGCTTATTGGCCCCATATCAGCCTTATCAGAAAGCTTCCCATTAACTTAGCAGGATAGGACCTATAGGCACTTCAGCTGAAGTCAAGAAGTGAATAGCAGAGCAGTAATGCAGCTATACCAGGGAGCTAATCTCATCTTCTGTTCTATGTTGAGAAATAACACATCTTCCGACAGAAGAACAAATAGAAAAATGTAGGCACTGTGACACTTAGAAAAAGATCTATGGTATTTGTTCCTATTCAAAATCCATCAGTATTATTGCTGAGGCTTTGTGAGAATTAAACTTTGTTATACCTGCCTCTCACACTAGTTCTAAGTAAAAGTCTATTTTTCAGGCACTTAAAATGTTCCATTCGGCTCCGCAGCAGCATCTACTTGTGAAGAGACACAGTCACCCCATTCCTTTGGACAGGTGAAGACCAAAATAAATAACAGAAGCAGCATGTGCAACTGTGAAATCAATTTAGAACTTAATTGCTGAAAACCATCTGACAATAAACTATAACAGTGCATGAAATGGACCTGTAATAGAAGTGGTGGCTATTCCTGGAGTAATTTAGAATTAGTTGTGGGTAAAGCACAAGATTACCGTAGGAGACCAAACTAGATGCTGGCCCTAGTAAATAGACAGATGACTTCTTTGCACCTTTAATTGCTATCATTCAAGGCCAGCAGCATATTCTCTCATGAGGAAGCCAAACCGTTCACGTGATCCAAATGCTCTTTGGTAGAAGCTGATCCGAGTTGCCCGTAGGGCTATCACAACAGGCTTCCTGGCACAAAATGACAGAATGGGAATGCCTGGGCAGAGTCAGGCTTTATGAGAAACAGTGGGTTTATTCTGGTTTGTGGAAAGGGATGAAGACAGGGATTATTGCTATTTTTCCTGGAGGGTTCATTTCATGACTGCACACAAATACATTCTCAGCTATTCAACCCTCATTGTGAAGTATATACAGACAGTCCATATCTAGACAGAAGCAGGAAATAAAACCAGAAGTATCTCTAGTAAGAACAATTGAAAACTTGCTGGGCTGTGGCTCCAGCAGGTATGGTTTAGCATGCATTGGGAAAAGTGGCTGCAGTGTGCAATAAATCATGTTTCACAGCAATAGTAAGGCAATACATCTTTACTGGGTAGAGCTGGGACACATGGCAGGAATCTGGCTCTGCCACTGGACTTAGGAAATGACCTTGAGTGACACCCTTTACTTCCCCATCCTTCAGTTTCCCCATCTGTAAATGAACAGCAAAAACTACCTTCATTAAGTGCTTTCAAAGCATTTCATTAAAGATATTTCTGTTATCACTATGCAGATGGCTATGACTGTCATAATCAACTATCAGATGATAGTGACAGCCTTAAGGATTCCACTTTACCCCATACATAGCATACGGTTAAATATCAAACCATGTTTTAATTTCTGTATTTGAAGATGTCACCTCCTATCTCTAATCATTTCTCAAGTAGTGGTTAATTTAAAGGACTGAAAAAATGTCATTTTTCTCATTCAAACAAGCAAAGCAAAAAAAAGGGGGGGGGGGGGGCAAAAAAGGCCCACAACTGATAGAGATTAGAGCAGTGGGAAGAACATGACAGTGATATCAGAACAGAGGAAATAACATGTTAATGACATTCAATATTCTCCCCGTGTCAAGTCATCAGCATTTTTATTGCCGCTTTTCCTCCGAATACAGTATCAGAATTTATTGAGACAATCTGTCTCCATCACCTGTGATATAATATACTTTATTCAATAAGATATGAAATAATATTTATCTTTCAACTCCAATGACTAGTTTTAAGGGCAATAACAGCTTTTTACACAACAATTACAAGTGCAGAGTTTGTAAGTTTTAATGCTAGACCTAAGGGCTACAAAGACTTTCCCACCAGGTAGCGAACAGTGAAACCAGTTTTTTGATTGTATGTCCTTTGCTATGTTTCTCATTCATAAAATAGCTGGTGCCAAAAAACAAAACAAATGGTCAAATGCAGCTCCTGTGAGCTAGTTGTTAATGGAAACTGAGGCTAGAAGAAGCTGGTCCTTGTCATAAATTCAGAACCTCAGCAGCAGAGCTTCTATTTGATCTCCAAGGAGGAAGAGGACAGCCAAGAAAAACCTCTTACGTTATTGCAGAAGGAAGGCAAACAGAAGAGAAGCTGGAAGAGCGAAGGTTTATCATCTCTGGCACGGAGGGTATGTCTGCAGTTTAACAGAACCAAGCCAACTTTTTAACTGGCCAGTCTGGGCACCAATAATAGCACATCTCTGCAAATGCAGATGCCATATCCCTGCTTATGAAAATGTTTAGGTTTTTATGTTCACTGAGGCAGCTGCATTGTGCAGCTGCGGAGTACAGGACTGTTTCACCTGATTTTGGGATGATACCATGGAAGGGAACCCTGGCTGCCTTTGCCAGACCCCTGCACCAGCTTCCCTCAGGGTTTTCTAAACCAGTGGTTTGGCTACTCCATTTTGATTCTCTGTCAAGTTAAGGTACCTCACAACCACACTGACATTCACACTGTCCCTTAAGTAGCTGTAATTCACAGACAGCTCTAAGCAGCCTGCAAGAACTAGTGACAGGCTTCAAAACAACTTTCTTCATGTACTTGGGATATTGTCAATCTGGGGAACACACCTTTAAAAGACAGAAGAGAAAGGGGAGAAGAGCCAGAAAAGCCTCATTGGTTTGGGTTTGGTTTTTTGTTTGTTTGTTGGGGTTTTTTTTGGGGGAGGGGAGTTGTTTCGGGTTGGGAAAAGCAGCAACACAAGAAAAAAAGATGGAAACCACTTTGAAATATAGCCACAGCTGCTCCTGTTCTTGCTCTCCTCCTTTGCCTCACTCACTCTACAAGAAAAGGCTGTGTACTTCAAATCATTTCCTGCCTGCAGCATCCTGATAAAGGCAGGCTTCCTGTCATTTGCCCAGCAAGCTGGCACTCTGTCCTGTGCTTGTTCCCCTTGACACATCTTAAGGCCTTCAATCAACCTGCTCCGCAGATCCCTTAGCTGTGATTGGAAACACCAGATGCAATCAGGGATGAGAAGTAGCTATGCTTATGCCTACACAGCAGTGCCATCCCCTAAAAAACAGGTAATCCCCTCCTAGCCCTGCTTGCCTGCCCTCTTTTTCAAGCAGGTCCAGCTTTGCTGACAGGCTCCAAGCTGCTTTCAGCAGGTTGCTTGCTCTGCCTGGGCAGCCCTAGCTCTTTCTTCTTAAGTGGCATTCCTGTTGCCTACAGAAAAGAAAAACTACTTGGCCAAAAGTGAGATCCACCACTTTCTTACAAGCCAGAGCTTTGGAAAGGGGCTGAAGAGCTCTCTGACTCCCTTTGTGCATCTACTAGCTCATCAGGGACAGACTGGCACATAGAGCAACAGTCACACCAACATCTTGTAAAGTTCAGGCTCTCGAAAGCTGGTGTTGGAGGAGCAACAAACACATCAGCAGAGAGCAGGGAGTAACCTGACAGCATCAGGGTAGGAAAGCAGTCAGGTTTTTATAGCCCAAGTGACACACAAGAAAAAGTTAGGAGACACTAGGAGTTGCGCATGCACCTCTGGAAACGTAGAAATGCTGATCTCTCCTCTGCTAATAGTGCTACTCAAAAAAACCTCATCTCTTCATGTTTCAATAAGCCATTCCATGGCAGTTCAATGGCTGTGGTGGAAATTTGACTACCCATGGTACTCCCCCCACCTGGTATCACCAGCCATCCTTGTACCAAAGCAACAGGTACGAGTGGGCCACATCTGCTTGGCAACAGGCAAATGTCATTTTCAAGCACATCATGTTAAGCCTTCGCCCCTGTGGTCACATCTATTTAAACCTACTGCCAGTTTATTCCCTTTAACTAATCCCCTATTACACAGCCAATGGCAAATATAAACCTTGTTTTTGAAGTTGCCTTTCACGGGCTAATGGAAAGGACATTGCTGCACCCAGCACTGGAGCCTGATCCCCAGACATCCTGGCCAAGCAAACCGTGGCTTCCAGCAGATCACAATGTTTTAACCTTTTTAGCACTACTTTGCCTGTATCCTACCATCTGCTCCCACCCAGATATCCAGCAATGAGGACCTGGTGAAGGGGCAAATATGCAAGCATGGGCTCCTACCTTCTTGGGGCTCTGTGCGCCCTGGTGCCTCCTATACATTCACCACAAAGGAGACATGGGCTGATGCTGTCAGAAGACCTCTCCAGTGCACATTAAGGTGTGCTGTCTCTCCCTCACACACACGCACACTCCTCCTCTCTCCCCAGCAGTGTGGCTCCTCGCCAGCATATTGCACTGCCTCCGGGTATCTCACACTCCCTTGCTTGGATGACTCTTTACTCACCTGACCCCATTGGATATCTCTGATTTCATTCCTGCCTTCCCTTTAGGCACAAAACTTGTCATTATTACATTTTCCACTCCCCACTGAGCCATTGCTTTGTCTTCCTAATAATTCAGGATATTTTCAAGTAATTTGGGGTATTTAACTTGAATCTTTCTTTTCTTCTTCCTCACTTCAGAGGAAGTAGGTATGTATGCAGAGGAAAGGAAGAAGCTGCTTCTCCCTCTGCACATTGACAGCCTTGCATGTGTGTGTGCATGTCATGCATTTTCTAGATAGTGGTTGATACTAGTAGTCTATGTATATACATAGACACATATATATAGGCATATATATATACACAGTCTGATCATTGTGAAGATCTAACCACTCCCTTCTCCTCTGGCACTGAGACATGTTGACCTCCCATTGCTTCCTATTCATTTGACACCAGGGTGTCTAGTTTTATCCAAATGAGCAGGCTGAATGAAGTCCTTGGCACAATTTTTTTACTTCAGAATGAAAGACAAAGAGGTCTTTCGAGACTAACTTGCAGAAGGAGCTTCCTTTACCTTTGCTCCCTCCCTCACACACCTCAGACAGCAAGGCAGCGTGGGCAAATCAAACAGGGAAGTCTTGGGAGGTAGAAAACAATATCTGCTATAGTTATTTGGCATCCAATCCTATTTTCTCTGCACACATTATCACAGTCCCAGCTCATACAGGAAATCTGGTGTGAGCAGTACGGTCTGGATTTGGCCCATCATATTTATTCCAACAGAAGCACCCAGAGTTTTATAGGGCTTCAAATATCGCAGGAACATTAAAAGTAAAGCAAACAGGCAGCCTTTCATTTAAAAAAATACAAATAGCTGCAGCTTTATAGCCACATAATATCAGACAATACACAAACTCTGCATGGTGAGGAGGCAAGCAAACACTCATCAGATTTTCATTTACAACATAAGCTCCTGGTCCCATGCCTGACACATGAAGTTTGACCATTATATTCCAATAGGGTCCTGAGAAGAGCTTGTTCTGTCCTGAGTTGCCCATCCTTCTGGGCACAGCAGAGGCCCTGAATCTGATTTTGGATATGACTGTCATGGTCTGGTGTCTTCTTCCCCCTGTACCCTCATCTCAAGGAGATGAACATCTTCAATGGCAAAACAGCTTTACTGGTTGGTATTAAATAAATATTGCCAGATGCCTCATGTATGTCAGGTCATTTCAAAGTCCAATTAAACCTTCACAAACTTGGGTGCCAGGTAAGAAAAGCCTGAGCACCACATCCAGTGACAAGCTTGGAGCACACCTGTCTTCCTTGTGTGCATCAGAAACTTCAGTGATGCCACCACTTGTGGACATTAAAATTCTGATGTGTAATTTCCTGTTCTCTTTCTCTTGGAAGCCTGTAACACCTTTCAGGTAGACCTATCGCAGGCAACAGTGGAAATGGGCGAGGTTACAGACCCCTGTCAATGCCAACTGGCACAGGGGCACCATGAGCATTTTAAATTTGCTAATCCCTTTTCAAAAGATGCAAATTGCCAAGGCAGTTCTATGCCAGCTTGGCTGCTTCTCTTCAACCAAAGAATTTAATACAGCAGAGGTCCCCTGAGAAGGAAAAATAGATTAAGCCCGCCCCCCCCCCCCCCCCCCCCCCAACTTTGGTAGTTGGTTTTACATACTATGAGCCTCAGGCTGCTACTTGAATTTCACTTCAATCATTTACTGCAAAGCATCAGCTATTTTTTTTCCTATCCGCCTGGTTACTCTTTAAAGGAGAAAATTTCATTAACAAACCGTGGATATAAAATATGAAATCAGAGATCAGCTACTGCAGAGAAGAAGCCAAACATCACTAAAAAGGATTAGTTTCTTTCACTGTCTAGAAATTTCTCATGGAAGACCTTGGCTGCCCTTTTGATATTAAAACTTCCTAACAAGTATTACACAGGAGTTTTAAATTAGAACTTGCTGTCACTGGGACAGTTATAAACTCTTAAATATGTCCCTCTGCAAGTCGAGCTCCTGCAAAATGCATGTGTGCGTGGTGGAAATCACTGGGAAATGGGTGTGTATCTGTGGAAAATTGCCAGTTGGACCCATTAATTACGGCAGGAGTTCTGCCAGCTGATTTATAAAATGAGCACCCAAGTTATTCCAATTAATTCCCATAATTCCACTCTGGATAGTGAGCCACTTGTCAAAGTAAAATAAAAGTTTTTACTCCCAAGTGTGACCTAGGAAAACCAATTTTCTTTCCTACTGCGAATTCAGTAGAGTTCCTCTGGTTTATGCTGGGGGAGAGGATCATAGCTTCCCAGGTTGCTTTCTAATTAATAATTATATATAGTGCAGTTGGGCAAGGTTACAGGCCCCCTCCAGTGCCAGTTGGCACAGAAGCACCAGGAACATTTGAAATTTATTAATCCTTTCTCTTTTTTTTCTACAAAAGATGCAAATTGCTTTAAAAAAAAAAATAATACAAGAGAGGAGTACTGAGAGTTTTAGGCACAATCACAAGTCAGGGACAGAGGCACCTGCCTGCTACTAAGAAATGTTGTCAGTTCCATTTCCATGGCTTTCTTTTGCCCTTTACCTTCTGATATTGCCCTCATTCCCAGCCATCACCTGAAAGCCTAAACAGTTTTACAGGAAGCTGTAAAGTGCTTGTGTGTGCGTAAGGACTTTTGGCTCCCTTGGATGTCTGTACCAGGTCTAGGAATATGTGAACTGTGACTAGCATACCAATCACAAAAGGTAACTGGAAACTCTATTTTCCATGGAAATTTAAAATTTGTATGTGAAAAGTCAAATCATTTTGGTGTTTGAGCGTTCTGTTTCAACAGGACATCAAGGTTTTCTTGCAGAGTGAACATTTCATTTCAAAGGGGGAGAAGGGGAGGAGTATATTGTTAGCTCAGAAACAGTTTCAGACCTTCAAGAGAAATTCAAGCAGGCTGCTAATAACACTTCAGTGGTATCTAGCATAATTGAAAACTCCACTGGAGCCAATCAAGTTAAGCCAGTGTAAAAATGGTGCAAGTGAAAAAAAGCCTGTCATGTTAAAATGGAACAAATGTATAAAACCACACTTCCTTTTCACCTGTTGTAGAGGGTCTTTTCCCCCTTTCCTGGGGAGTCAATTTATTCTTCATTCTGTTTCAATTCCATTTTCTAGTTCTTACCCATGAGCAATGCAGCCTTCTCTGGCTTTGAATGCTTTATAAGAACGAGTAAAAAAGTACTGACAATATTTTCCTTGAAAATATCTTTGTTCTAAACATACAACTTCTGGTTTGGATTTTAAGGTATTTGCTTTCAATGTATGAGAGTGGAGCCAAAAAGAACCTGACTCTACAACCTGTTATCCAATACACTGGATTTTCCAGAACAACTTATTACATCTGTTTTATATCATCATATCTTAGGCGTTTTTGTGTTCATGATGTCATCATCTTTCAAACCCACAAACAACATGAAGTTTACTCAGGTCAATTGCAAATCTTCCTTTCCTCTCAATCTTTTTCTTTGTTTGTTTTATTCTATTTCTGACAACAATAATCTCCTTTAATTGCTGGTTCTGCCAGTCACACAATGGACCTTGCCTTCTGTTATCTGACCAGTAGAGCTTGTAATTAGTGCTTAATTATAGTTTATAGAGCTACTTTGGTCTGATAGGAAAAATCTGCTTTGTTACAGTCAATGAAGTATTTAAAGCTATGTCCAGGATTGGGATAGGTTTATTAAACACTTGGGTAAGCAATAATAAACTAACATTGATTGAGCAACTCGATAGCTTTCTTTTATGCACTGGTTTTAGGAAAAAAAAAATAAAAAGATCCAGATAGAATTAAAAATAACTTGGCATGGTAATGGAATGTCTCCGCTAAGAACACACGGCTGCCAGTGGGGTCTATCACATTGGATGTAACTCAATCTCAGCTCCAGAAAAGAGCACTTTGCAAAATATGTGGCAGCATCACTGCTATTATCCGAAAAGGAGGAGGGAGAAAGAATTCACTAAGGTCCTTCAGTCTGTTCAGAGCTAAATAAAGAATGATACTGCTGAGCATGGGTGTGTTTCTAGGGGAAGCTGCCAGAACTAATGAAAAAGCACAGAGTTGATTTTCTTTTTAATTTTGCTTCCCTGCTTTCCAAGTCTTTCAAAAGAAATTGGAGATTGTCCTGAAATCAGGACTATTTTGAGTTTTACACAGCAAATTCTGATTCAAACACATTTTATCGGCCTGCAGGTGCCCTCACACCTATCAGCTAACTGAGACAATATTATTCTAGGCTTGGTTCCAGTAGGTCTGCCAGGCCACACAGACTGAAATGGGGAAAAGTGAAATAAAATAGCAATTTTTGAGGAACAGAGGAGGGAAAGGATTGTGCAACATCATTTCTTACTAGTTTTCATGGCAGGCAGTAGCCTGTCTAACCCCATCATTCACCCCTCTATATCAACAGGAAGATTAACAACAGGTACCTTTCAAAGGACAAAATGATTATATTTTTTTCACCAGATTTTCAGAAGGGAAATTATTTTAAAGATCGGCATAAAAATTCGGTATATTCTCAGTGGGGGGCAGGAGGGGCAAACCTGCTTGTTGAGCGGGTTACATGCATCAAACACAAACCACCAATTATTTCAGTTTTATTAGCTCCTCTCTTGATATAGGTGTTTTCTTCAGTTCTTTCCTTTTCTCCTGAAGACATAATACACATTTTCATATCAAGTTATGATGAGATTCCCCTTTTTTCAGTGGGATGTGGGGCTTTTTTAGCCTTTGTTGGGAACGAGAGAGAGAAAAAGAAAGGGGAAAGAAAAAATCTGCAGAAACAAAAATCACCAAAGAAGGTTTTTCTAAAGTGACAGCAGCATCCTTCTTTGTTTAGCTGTGGACAGATGGAAGGCCACTGAAATGTGCAGTTTCAGTCTATAGCCTGTTTATTCCTCTCATAAGGTTTATTTCTTTTTCAGCGATGCTAATTTCCTCAATACTTGAAATAAATAGCTAAACAGATGATTTATTCATTACAAGAGGTAGAGCAGTGATTACATTTGACCTTTTTTTATATACCTGGTTGTGGTTATTTAAACAGACTTGGATTAGAACAGGATTGGACATCTCTGAAAGTTGCATTTGCCCTGCTGCTATTGAGTTTACTTCTGTTTCTTCCCAACTGATGAAGTCATATTGTTATCAGCAATATATATGTAATACTGTAACGTGGTATCACTGTATCTTGGGGAAGTGGAATTTGCACAGGATGACTGTGCTGAGCTCATAGACGAATTTCTATTGTCCATTATCATTTATATCTGATATGATCCACTCTACACAGCTCGTCTCTAATCCCCATGCTTGTTAAGGAGCTTAAAGAGTAAAATCACTGATTTTGGGGCCTTTTGGAGTTCAAGGTCAAAGTGATTATTCCCCCCTCCTTTTTTTTTTTTTTTTTTTTTGAAAGGAAAGGACCCATCATAATTTCCAAAGTTCAGTTCTTTCCTGCTTCCCTAATTAGAAACTGTACCAAGAGCATATCTGGAAGCTTTTATACATGAGATCAACCCCTTGCCCTGCGACCAATTATGGAAAAAAAGCTTTACACATTTCACTGTTTGAATACCCGATGATCATACATGCTGTCGTGTTCTACAGTAAAGCCACGATAAAAATCATGCCATTAGCAATATTGGTCTATACCATTATCATAGTTTAAAACGAACATACATCAAAGCATAAGCCCATCAAGCACCACTTCCACAAATACAGAGTCATGACATACACTTGCATCCATGAAGTCACATGCACTGGATACTTATAGTAAAATATAATCATAGGTTAAAGTCACTATCAGGTTTTCTCTCTTGAACACTTCACATCTTAGCAAAATGCAGGGTTTTGGAAAACCCAGGAAGCCAATAAGAAAATAATCTCAGTTATCAAGTAAAACCAAGTATTTCCACAGAAAGTATACGTTTTCCATGATTTGCTGCTTAGTTAAAACCTGATCATCCTTCGGTCGGTATAACCGTTCCAAATTCATGCACACTGCTAGTATAAAAGTGTGGTTACACAACTAAGAGCTTGAATTACTGCTTTGCAATCTTTATAGCCCTGTCCATATATTAGGACATCTCATACAGGTAGGAATATATATACAAATGGAGATAGGTGCAAAGGCAAGTGAGCAATAAGCATGTAAACCCATTATCAGAGCATGTCCCTGTGGGTAAGGATAAAGCCTCCTGTAACAAGTGATTGCTTTTCAAATTTAAGCAGTACTTGAATGAGTTAAAAAAAAAAAAAAAAAAAGGTCAGAGATTAGAAAGGATTGTTTAGGATTCAGGAGAGAGCTTTATGTTCCCCATTTTCAGAGCTGATAAAACGTATAATGCAGGAATGCCCCTAAAATGCTCTTATTGCTCCCTCTGCCCATCAGAGCTTTGGTCCCCAGGTTGACGCTCACGCTGCTGATCTGAGCCCTGGTCACTGACCTCCTATTAACCTCTGTAGCAACCCACAGATATTTAAATGAAAGGCACACTGTGGAGTTAGGCCTGATCTAGTGAGAGACAGAATCAGCTCCGTGGGGCTTGAGCCCATGTCCAAGGTGAAGGGTACAGGAGAAACACAAAGAGTCCTTTACTGAAAGGGTTCTTCTATGTCATGAGTAATGGAGACCTTTGCAAGGACCTGCTCTATCTAAAAGCATATTAGGAATTCAGATCAGGCAGTACCAGCATTTATCAGATATTTAACTTTTAAGAAAGTGCTGCCTAAGCGTGACTCCATAAGTGGCTCTATGCTCTTGAAATGCTGCTGAAAGCCTAATGGAGACTGCTCCATTACTTTCACCAGCCTTGTTCAGTACTTTACCATAGGACAAAACACTTCTCTCTATTTTCTTTCTTAAAGTCCATAATGAAGACCAAATACCACTTCTCCCATTAATTAGCATGGCTAGAGAGTCATAGACCCCCTTTGATCCTTTGAAATAGTGCTGATACTCAGAGCCTACTGCATCTAAGCCTCTAAGCCATTCTCAGTATCTATCCTCCTCCTTCTCTGCTGTGCACAGCTTAAAGGAAAGGGCTGATACTAGGTCAACAGGGTCAGGATCTGCTGTAATCCTGAAGGAGAGTTCATGGTAGATTCTGAGCACATCAAGCAAAAAAAAAAAAAAAATAAAAATAAATGTTTAGATCGCTACTCACACAGATATTCTTTTCTGAAGTGATTTACCCCAGGTTTCACAGTTCTCCCAGGGCAGGGCATCCTAAAGGAATATCATAGGAAGCAGACTCCACAGCCATATGTTTTCCTTAGGATATTACCAGAATAATTCCATCCCTGTAAAAGAACTTCAGTGGCACATGTAGGGTCCAGGAGCTCTGTAAAGGGCCAAAAGCACTATGGCTGTTTGACCTGTAAACAGTCTGATCTGTATGTCTGCAGTGCCAGAGTTGTTTTCCCTTTCAACAGGAAAGCTCTCCCCTCCACCAGCTGCCAGTTCTCCAAAGGCATTTAGTATCATAATGCTAATAAATACCCCTATGCCTGTGCCAAGTCTTGCTGAAACTAACCAGCAAGTTCAAAAGTTATGGGGGAGAGACTGGCAGATGGATAGACAGAGTCAACGATACGTTACTAAATATTAACAGGTTCTTCCCCAATGCCGTTTTAGCTTAATTACTCATATCAGCACCTTCTCAACTAAACAGATGAGTTGCATCATGGCCAAAAGATCATGAAATAGGACCCTTGTTGAGGCAATAAGGGGAAATGGGTAAAGGAGTTCATGACCTTCAATTTGAATCAATCCTTACCAGCTTTTTAAATTCAAACAACCATTAAAAGTAATTCCAAACAGATTCCATCTGCCATAATAGTGACTAGCATGCCCGAGAGATGGTATTTAAAGTACCTAGTCACCAAATTTCATAGTGCTTTATAAATCAGTATCAACACTGTGAATTACTTGTGAAAGCAAACTTGGCCTCTTGCAAATTCTGTGACCAATTCTGAGAACATAGATAGGTTTCTGTCCATTTACATCAGTCCAGCAGCAAGGTTAATCTAAATGCCTGGAAATATTTACTTTAATAAACCCCACTGAAAAGTACTTCAGTGAAATTACAAAGGGGAAGTTGCTATCAAGCTACTTTCATTTCATTCCAGAATAAGTGGTGTCTGTTCTTGCCAGTCCCACTATGTGGGGACTGAAGAACAATATATATTCTTAACATGCCAGGAGATGGGAATGAGAGAGGCATTGTGGAGGCAGCAATAGGGAGAAGAGGTCAGCTGGGATAGATAAAGGCAAGAGTCCAGTCAAAGCAACAAATATTCATCCAGCTCATGTCAAAAAGACAATTAAAGCTTGTAACATATGGACAAATCCCTCACCAAACCAAACTGCAAGTTGCAACTTGAAAAGCTGAAGCATGCAAATGCTTGCAAAATAAACCCTACAGCCCTGACTCCAGCTCTGCTAAGCCAAGTAGGATACTACTACCCCTTTGCATGAAGCACAGATAGCTTATTTCTGGGAAGTCATCTCCCAGAGCAAAAATGGAGAGTTTTTTTCCCAGCTCTATAAAGGAAACATGCCACTTTCAGGCTTCCAACAGGGAAAGGGAATAATAAAGGGGGAAAATAAAGGGTCTATAAATTATGGAAAGCAAGTTGACAGTGTGTCCTTATAAATGTGAAGATTACCTATGCTACCTTCATGAATCTGAAAAGTCACAGTTTAAAAAAAAAAATGTTAAAAACTACAGATTCAGCAAACTGAAAAATAATGGGCAGGTTTTGCTGACCAGGGAATAGTCTGCAATTTAGTTCTTTTCTTGTTTAACATTTACTGTATATTTCACCATCCAGAAATATTATTATGTTTACAGGAAAAGCCCCGTTTTTCACAGAAAGGTCCCACTATTGACAACATGAATATCACAGTGAAATACAGTCTGATACCTTGGAATATCCTCTGAATCTATTTAAAGTCCCCAAGGAAAATCCTCTTTTTCTAAAAACAAAGATATTTGTTATGTCAGCCAGTATATATTGACACACAGCTATATGAGTGTGTGAGCCTGCATGAAAAAGTTACACGTACAGTTTCTTGCTTACAGGGTTACTATTTCTAATAGCTCACCAAATCACAGAGTTAGGAAAGTTTATGGATAAAGTGATGGACTGGTCAGTTTAAGAAACACATAAACATGCAGATAAAACTGTGTCCTTTCTCTTATCCAACACCTATATGCAAAGTACATTTTATGCTATAAACTATGCTGATCTCAACTGAAGAATTTAGGCACTGCCATAACTAACAGTTAATCCTGGGCTAAGCCATAACAAGTGCTCATTTTAGGTTAATAGTTATTGGAGCTTAAGTTGTCCTATCTAATAAATTCTTTGAAGTGCGTCAAAAAGTGCCTTAGCCCCAGACTGAAGGTTCCAGTGCAGGATATTTTTCATAAATTTAAAATAGATAAAATGCTCCATTACAAAAAGTCCTTCTGAAATTTGAATGGCAATTAATTTTAGCAACTTTGGTAATAGAAAGAGTATATATTTTGATTATGAGCACAAACAACACTGAAATGGGTCATTTAATGCTTTCAGAACTTCCTTCCTTCCAATATTGAGAGGTGGAGAATTAAATTGAAGCTGGCCTTTTATAGCTAGAACGGGCTGAGAGTCAGACTTCCCTGAAAATTTCCCTTCTATATCTGCTGAACACAACTTTGGTTTTCTTGGGAATTATTTTTTGAAACACACCAAGTTTTCTCTATTAGTGCTATATAAATATCCCCATTGCAGAGCCTGGAGGGAGTTCAGGAATATGACTTAATCAGAATAACTAACATTCAGAAGTTTGGTTTGGAAAGTAGCTGAGAATCCTGAACAGATTCAGCCAGCCCTTCTATGATTAAATAGTTTTGTACTTTACACGAAAGGCAAGTTCTCTTCACCATAAAGCAAATCTTTCCAATCTGAAATGGTGCCCCCAGATCTGCATTTGTCTTCAAAGTCCTGTTGAATTTTGAGAGCATGGAAATAAAGAAGTGTAAGATAAAAAAAAAAAAAAAAAAAAAGAGTAATAATTTTGAATTATTTAGAAGATTGAAATGTACATTTTCAATTTGGGAGATGAAAAGTTTTCTCTTCGAATGATTTTCTGCTGGGGGGAGGGGAAGCAGAAATCACTTTCCCTTAAATAGACCCTTTCTATAGAAAAAGAAAAAAAAAATCTACTTTGTTCCCCAAAGTTTGATTTTCTGTCAGGAAAGCTGAAATGATACTTCCTGTAAGCCAACATTGAATGTTTTTGTCCAGTTTAGATTAAAGTTCGTGAATTAATCCTACTATGCAAAGCTGGAGCTAGAACTACTTTGTATGGATAAACAATGCTAAATGCACAAATGAAGACTATAAACCAGCTGTATCCTAAGGAAATAACCAAGCTGGAAACAAACCTGAAGGATTTTTGCAGTCAATACAATTTTCTTGCCCTACTTCTAAACCACACAGTGACTATGGAGATGCTCGGTGCAAGCAGTTAGCCTGTCATAGTGGCACCAGTCCCAGCCACCTGTGGGTGAATTAAAAAACGCTGCCCTGGAGGGATGTGACCCAGCAGATTTTCGATCAGTCATACAACTTCCTGATGCAGTGGCCTTGGAAGGGTTTAAGCAGGGTGCAAACAGAGTGCCTCCATTGTGAGCTGCAATTGGAGTTTGTCATTTCATCTCTAAAGCTGCCTTGCACTTCCCCCTTTTCTCATTTATGCACCTAACATAGTATTTTCCAGTGTACATTCCTCTTCTAGTAAACACCTTGACATTTCTAGCCCAGTTCATACCAAAAAAAAAAAAAAAAAAAAACACAACAACCCAAAAAAAGGATGCATGCATATTCCTTCCTTCCAAGAACAACTTGTTGTCATTTCGCCCCCAAATCATCTTTGGTTACAGCCTGCTTTTACCCCAGCCTCCATGAGCAGATGCAGCAAACCAGAGATGCTCATTCCATCACACCACTGTGGCTCTTTCCCTGACCTTCTCCCATGAGCCCACCACCACCGGCCTGGTGGATGGTCTTAGAGCACCCCACCACAATCTGGGACCTCACTTCTAGTTTAGCAACTCTCTGAATCCTGGTTGTATCAACCCATCTGCTTGTGCTGTGTGAATCCAGAACAAATCCCAGAGGATCAGCAAATGGCTTTTAAAAGTAACTTGATCAGAGAGTTCAGTTTTGCCTGCATTTGTTACACGGCTTGGAAGGTGGCGTGTTTAACGTGGCATGACGGACTGCAGACAGGGCTGCCCCATTGAGCTGTCCTCAGGTGACAGATTCCTGCGGTAGAGACAAACAGTGTGATCTGGGGGAAAAACTCCTGCTCTTCCTCCAAAACCCACCCAGACCTTGCTTCTTAACCTCCACTGTTAGTCCTACAGACTTTAATATGGGCAGTGGAAAAGAAGGAGGAAGAAAGGCTCCCAAAATTGATTTCATTCCAGGTAATGCTTCTTACACAACAATCTGTTCCTTTCAGGACACAGATTAGGGAAGCATTTGGTCAAGGGGCAGTAGAGGGCACTCCAGGCCAGATCAGGTTAAGTTTTGGTCACTTTATCTTTTCTTGTTGACGTAAATGCTCGAGGCCATGGCCTGGGGTTTTCCTGCAGAAATGTGTTTACAAGCAGGTCAAGGACTTGCAGACAGATAACCATTAGCAAAACAACTTTTCTATTGACAAAAGAGCACAGAATAGTGTTGGCAGATGAATTCTCTTGTTTCATTAAAAAGATAGAAAAAAGCCAGAGAAGTTAAATCAAAGGGCTGCCCTTCATGTGATTCTCACGACTGTTTTTCCAGCTAGGATTTAAGATCCCCATCCACTTCCAAAATGATACTGAGGACTTATGCCAAGGTGCTGTATTCAGTAAGAAATTGCCTTGGGATTTACTACTGGTTAGCAAACGTGTGAGGTTTGTTAACACATTTATTAACTCCAATTCTGCTTCCATATGAGGGTCTCCAGCCTGAGGAAACACTCAGCCTGGCAAGCTTACTGGTTTCAGGTTTCCTTGCAACTCTCCATCCCTTTCCTACCCCCTTCAGCCCTTAGCAGGTTCACCAAAACGTTTTGGGAAAGTTCAAGAGTCATTCAAACAAACCCTGGCCAATTTAGGGGTTCATAAAGCACATGAGAGCTGCAGCTCAAGGGAACTCACACAGTTCAGGCTGAGTTTTGTCCTGGCTCAAATCTGCGTCTGCTCAAAACCCTCAGAGCTTAAAGTCGATCAATGCCAATGTCTGTAACCAACCAAAATTGCTACCTCTCTACCGTAAACCACTGTTCTTCATGCACAGGAAAGGACAGGATTTTAAACAGCCATGAATAGAGCAGACAGATATTTTAACAAAAAGTAATTGGAAAAAAAAATGCCACTATAGAGCAACTGTTATTTGCTACCTGTCAGTCAGAGTTAGGCTATAACCAGTGGGGGAAGTGGCTTCTCGGAAAGCCTTGTTCAATCTTACTGAAGGAATTTGTGGTCTATTCTGTATACAGTTTGTGGTATCTGAGTCACGACCTGACTCTAAGACATGCTGGATTTTAAATGACAAATGCTGTCTCTCTGACGGAGGCCTCACATTAGTCAGAAACCAAATGTGTGTGCACTGGGGAGAGCTGAGACATTCGATGCCCAAACAATAAAGCAAGCAAAACAAAATGAGGTAAACCATCTGGAATCAGCAGAAGAGGGCTCATGCAATTTATCTGTCTGTACAAGCAGGTTAAAATTCAGTCAACAGTGCAAGAAACTTCTATATGAGCTGGAGGGAAAGACTGGTGTGTGCCTCTAAGCACACAGCCATGTCTGTGGTTTTACACACAATGAAGGAAAAGTGAAATTATTTTCAAGGACATGCTGGAAACTGAGCGGAAAATACAGATGGATTAAATCTGAGTTCTCATTAAAATAGTGATTCTCGGTTTGTTTTCTTTCGAGTTCTTTCTTGTTCTTCCCTCCCCATCCCTTTCTCACTCATGCACGCAACCCGCCTTGACATCGACAAAGGGTCAGGAGGCTATTGCTAACTTCTGCCTGTGGAAGCTGGACGATGTGGCATGTGCAGGCTCAGCATCGAAATACCACTCAAAACCCCTGCCTTCACCCCAGCCCTCCCTTTTAAAGAGACAGACACTGCAAAAAACCTATTTTTCAAGGTAGAGCTGCCTTGTCTTTATTAACCAAGATACTAAGTACCACTCCATTGCAGCAGTATTACTGCTTCTCCAAAGACACTTCCCTCCAGCCCCATTAATACTATTAAAAATTCAATAACTTTTTCTATCACCTTTGTTTAAATCATATTCCTTTATGAAGTATAGCTATTAAAAATGCCGGTAAACTCTTCCTATTGAAATGACATTTTAAAAGGCTTGATTTGAACATGGCTATGTCACTTAAAGTGGAAAAGTTTCTGTGAGTTCCCTTCCAAGCTGTTAAAGATTAGCTTGATGTAGATAAGACTATTCCCCAAACTCATTATCTGTCTTCAAAATGCACCTTAAGGACTACTTAATAAAGTCAAGGTTACGTGAAGAGTATTTCAGTGAAAACCAGTGTATGACTATTAATAAATCTGAATTACAGATTGGTTATTTTGTCTCTGTCTTTCACCTAAGCAATAGATGATCCTTCTGTTCTTCTTTCTTTTTTTAACAATAAGCATGTGTTGCCTCCTTGTACAGGTCACCAATGAATCAGAGGCAGCAGCATTAGCAGAGAGCATTTTACTGTGATTACAAATTGATGTGATCTACACAAGTAAAATATTTTACAGAGAAGGGTCACCAATTAAATTATAAGGATTCCTGACTGGATCAAGCTTACAAAGAAAATCATCATGCTACTTTTTGGACAACTGCATTTTTATTTCTCCTGAAGTCTTGTTTCCTATTTATTTCAATGTTGCAGGTATGAAATGTCAATTGCTTGAGCACCGGTGCCAAAGAACAGCAAGCTCCTCCAGAAGTGAAACACTACAATTTTTTTAAATACAAATAAATCCTGCCAAATAGTTTTCCCAAGACCTTCTCATCTGTTGTCCATAGCACTTCAGAGATGTTTTTTTCTTTTTTTTTTTTTTTTTTTAAGAGTTTGGCTGGTGTTCTAGGGCTCTGCAGCACTCAGTGCAAAGGACTGTCATAAGGTTTCATCATCACCTGTTTCTGACAGAGCAGAATGGGAAGTTTCTGATATCTAAGGACTGGAGTCTTATCCTGAAGGTGATCTCACTGATCACACAGCAAAGGACACTGTTCTGCCCTAGGCTCAAGTACTGGAACAGTTTTTCCAGAGAGGTGGTGGATGAGCCATCTCTGGAGACATTCAGGCTGGATGTGATTCTGAGCAACCCAATCTAGTTCCAGATATCCCTGCTCATTGCAGGGGTGTTGGACTAGATGAGCTTTGAAGATCCCTTCCACCCAAACAACTCCATGAGCTTCTTCCCTCCTCCTTTCTATGGAGAGGATCAAGCTGATCTACAACACACTCATACTCCTCCCAGTGGATATGTAGGGGAGTAATATAGGATTACTGGAGAGGGGGAGGAAAACTTACCTCAGCCAAGCTTGGCCGGAAATTTGGACTGGAAATCTGAGGATGAACTCAGCCTATCTTTTAGATTTCTTGGTACCTTTAATGTCTAAATACTCTTTATATTTCTTAAACTATTTTTGGTTTCAAATGAAAGCAGTCAACACAGAAGTTCACAGCTGTGCGTGCACCAAAAAGAGCCACACAGATTTTTTGCTAGATTGATTTGCTGGAAATTCTTGATTCACTGTACATGGAAGAGTTCCAAAATGCAATCGGTTACCTGCCATTCAACCATTTCAGAGGAATTTGCATAACACAGATGTTTCCATATTGGCCATGCTCTACCTTGTCCAGTAAAGATTAGCCTGATTCAAGGCCAGAAAGAAGTAAAAATGCAAATGTCTATATATAATCACTAGCTGCCCCTTTCCTTTTTCTTTAAATACTTCCATGAACTCTATGATTGTTAACTCTGGAGCACGTGCTTTTAGAGATGGGACTGTATATTTTGCCATCTCATGTACTGGGGCCCCTCAAAAACTTTGGGGTAAATCCACAGGGATTACTGCAGACAACTGAAATCCTACTCAAGCCCATGCTCTGGTCCTGCCAGATGGGGAGCAGCTCTTGTCCAATAGTCACATAATTTATTAGTATGGTGCTGAACCTGGGCCTCTCATCAGGATATTTTGCACTGATCATAGTAAATTTAAATACATCCACAGTGCCAGCAGAGGCAAGCCTACCTCAGTCTGCATGTACAAGCACAAATAATAACAGCAGCCAACAATTACTCTACAAAATTTGGACCTATTTACAAAACACAACACAAATTTTAATGCTGAATTTAGGTTCTTCAGTTTAGTGGATTTACACACAAGTCACGGGAAATCTGGTAATTAGGAGACGGGCCCCAGTGAGTCTCCTTATTTTACTTTCCAGATGAGGTCTGTTTCACTCTGTGCTTCACCTTTAGAAGAGAAGATTGGGGCAGGAACATGCAGTAATGCTGAGAACTCATGTCATCGCTGCTTGGGAGAAGAGCTGGGCCACATGAATTATCCTGAAGGAGAACTCTCTCTTTTTCTCCACAGATAGCAAAAGATTTAGAGCAGGTGAGTGGTATCATACAATGCAAACCTTTTATTCTGCATTTCACATCTTCCTGCTTTATCTAAAACTCATGCTACACTGAGTGAATTAGGAGGTTGATTGAAAAGTACATTATATACTAGTTACCTGTGAGATGTGCACTTTAGAAGTAAAGGTTTAGGGGCACAGGAAAGGCATATAATAAAGAGTGGTGTACTTTGAAAGGTCTAGGCAACGCTGCAAGAAATGGCATTACCTCACAGTTGTCAAGGCTCAGAAGTTTTATTACCAAGGAATTTCACTTTTGCCTCCTATTCTTAGCACATTGACCAGTTCTGGGACTGAGAGGATTTGCTGATCTAATATAGATAGTGATTTCGTAGGTTTGTTCAGATTTATATAGACAGCACCCTGGGATCAGGAATTACATTTAAAATGTAATAAAATGTTCTTGTGCACTTTTACTCACAAATACTGTACTTAAAAAAAGTAAACATCAAATAATCTCAGATATCTTTCAAGAAAATGTTGACATAGCTCCTAGAGCTCATACAGATGACTGAATAGTTTTCTGAGTAAACTTAATAAACTCATATTCTTATTCTTTCAGTGTAGCATAAAGTATCACATCACAGGGGAGACAGAAAACTGAGCCATATAATTTAGCAGGAATCTATTTTAAACATAAATTTCAACATATGAAGATGGAATATAGACATTTATGTAGGCATGTTTTTATACTACTTACAGTCTTAGGGTTTAAGAAATGACAGCAGTTATGTTTCACCCATGTAAATGAATCAAATTCACATTGCTAAAAATATGTCCCTGTTCCTAAAGTGAGACCTCAGTCCTTTTTCACTCAGCAGCAATTCTACAATAATTTCAAGGGGCAGGATTTGACCCCCTGATGTGTTCAGAGGACTTTGTGCAAGTTAGGAGTTTTAGCACAATTGCTCCTCTAAGTAGTCAAAATGATTCATCTACATTATCTGTCTTTATTAAACAGTCATTTACCCTAGTGAGTTCCACTCAAGGGAATCTTTATTATTCAGACAAGTCCTTACAGTCTTAATGACACAAAATATATAGGAATGGTTAATAATACTGTTATTCCAATGTCTGTGGGTAAACATCAGCTGGTAATTTTGTATCAACAGACAGAAGGAAAGACAAAAATCTACAGTTTACAGAAGCAGGCAACCCATAATAACGTGCCAGAGGTCTGGTGAATACTTTAAAGCAAGACAGACCCCTGGGAGACACCAAATTTGTGTTTTTAATGTATTTTAGCCCAGCAACGTAAAATGAAGTCTTTCTTTATAAGAATTAATGAGACTGCTGAAGACTGAGCACAAGTATCATTTAAACTCTACTTAGTCTGTAGCAGCGCCAAAGCTGGTGGCATGACTATTATTATCAACCTAAAATCATTTAAGCACAAAATACTAAAAAAGTATATTCTATGTTATAGAACCTGGTTATATTCCAGGTTAGAACCTACCCATTGATGGTGTCAAGGTCACCTCCAGCTGAAAAAGTGCCTTTGCAATCATTTCTCTCTCAAAAGACTGCATATGGACAATGCAGCTTAATAATATTGGTGTGTTTCATGTCAGAACCCAAAACTAAGTCTGAACAAAGGCCTCAGGGAGGCCTTTTTGTGGTTGGGAATATCTACAACCCTTTGAAATTTTCGTAATAATGCCAGTCGGGGCCCCCACTTCTAAGTCAAGGGGAGGTGGAAGAAGGGGGTTTCCAATGTAACATTAGGTTGGAACCTCTTCATAGGATTAGGTGAGCATTTTCACCTCCAAGGCACTTCTAATTTCAGATGTGTTGGATGCTGAGAAGGCTCTTGATCCTTCAACTCTTATTTGGTGGAACAAGGTATATTTTTTAAAACTTTCACATCACTTTAATAAAGATCTGGTTTTCTAAGCCTTGACAGAGCACATTGCGCATTTTGTGGGTTTTAATCATCTATTGAAGGACTGAAACTTCATGATCCATGAGGTTTTGTACACTCCTGTGTTTCTATGCAACTGATTTTTTAAGAAAAGATAAAATTCATCATCCCTCATAGGCTGCTTCAGGTTACAGAGGCCTTGGGGCAGCCTCCAAAGGCACTGTCCTGCATCAAAGCAGTGCAAAACACTTCATTTTGAAACTACAGTTGAAACAGTCCAAAAGTCTGAGCCAAATACTGCCCTTTTTTCCCCTCCTTCAGTTTTCAGATGTTCTGTGCCACCCCTCAATGTAGTGCCTCAGCCATGAGCAGGTGAATTAGAGCTGCAGAATGAACACTGCAAGACTTTATGGAGTATACTGCTCTTTGATCTCCCTGGTTTCTGCCCATAGATGAACACAGCAAACTAAGCACAGCAATTAGCAGTAACAACTATTAACAGGCTTCACAAAAGAGACAAAAGAACACAAGTAGGTGGCTTACAGCATGGCAGATAAAAACAAAGTGGGTACTTTCTTCTGCATACCACTCCTCCAGCAGCCTAAGGGACCAGAGGTCTAACTGGCAAACATTCCAATTCTAGTAAATAGACCTAAAAAAACCTATATTGAATTTGCGGGTAGCCCCTGAATCAGAGGAAATACATTTGTCTTGTCCTTAACAAAGCCACCCATGAAGAAAATTTATGAAGAAAACTATTCTTGGCTTCAGTGCTGACTTAAGACTGAAGAAATCAATATGGACATCACCATAAACACTTAGATTTCCATGCATAAGGAAATTCAAAGGTAAATCAGACACTGACTGCTTTGTAAAAGCATAGTAATTTCCACTGACACTATTGCCCAGGGAGAGGGTGTAAACAACAAAAGCTCAACAACTCTTTACAAGCCTGTCTTCTATCTCAACCGGCTCTATGAAAACTCAAGGAGAATACCTTAAGCCGACCTTCTTCTATCTGGCTCTGGTGCTGAGACCTCAGCAGACCGATGGACTGAGCTAGGTCATGTTTCTGGAGGTCGTTCTCTGTAGACCGTTCAGCTGGGTAACCCAAGGTGTACCCCATCACATCCCCTCCCTTCCTAAGCACTTCCTAACTGCCTAGGAAACAAGAACCAGGGCATGAGGGCACTGCATGATAGTTCCATACTGCACCTATGATAGATCCATCCCGACTTTTCATGCTGCTTTAACAATAGAAGCAGCCTCCCCCCATCCCCTGTAAGGCAGTAAATGATGTGGCTACATTTGTTTGGTGTTGTTTTGACAAACAACGCATGCTGATTAGTGTACCCCCATCAAAGGATAGATTTCAGACATGGCCTAACAAAATTCATTTTTCAAAACAAGTACCGGCCTTTAGAGACAACTCATAAGAGTATTGCATCAGAGGTAGCTCTAAAGCTGACATTTTTAAGTACATATATTTATACTATACTTATGTATATATATAGGTATAAGAAGCTGGAAAAGAAAGAAAAGCAATAAATCAGAGAACATCTAAGGATTTTTAGCCACAAGCTATTTCTTAAATCAGGAAGGAAAACATGAATTAATCAGAACATTAGCTCCTGACAGTGCAACAACATCAGGAGCATTGCTACTATACAAAGCCATGAATCACTGTAGGCCTACAAAACATTTATGTAACTTTAACATCATCATTGGCTTTGATCAATAATATAACCCATGAAAGATAACAGGTTCATAACTTTCTCCTCCAGTGTGAACCCAGGATGTGCAAAAATCCATAGAAATAACAAAAATAATAATAAATAATTTTTGTCACCCAGCACTATGTCCAAGGGCATCTCAAAAGAGTTTAGAGGCACCGGCTGATTTTCTACAGCCATTACACAGAGTACTGTGCAATCAAGGTAGACAAAAAGTTGTGCTGCAAAGTCTGGCTGATGATGCATTGAACAATTTCTGCTATGCACACTGGCCATGCCCTTCTGCCCATGATGGTGGGTGGGTTCAGAGGAAGGAATAAGCTAAAGCAAAGATTTCAGTCAGTAGAACAATCCTACATGAACTTCTGCAGCACACTGAAGCTGGAGGAATCCCTGGGACTTTTTAGATGTTTAATTTGCCTGCTGCTGTGCTGCTTATCAGGGCTGAAATCTTCTCAGAAGACAACTTTATGAGCATTCACTTTCTTTTCAGCCACTGACTTCAAGTGCTTACTCTGAATAGATGGAGAGCCAGAATACATGGATGCATACAAAATGCTGAGCTATATAATGCCCTCTGTAATGCCCTCCCCTTTTCTTTCCAATTAATAGCTCTGGATGTTGTAACTAATCTAACTTGGACCTGGAAAAAGCACCTGGCTCATATCCCTTAATTGCTATCTTTAGCATAGTGGAGATAACTGTAAATTATCAAAAGTGAGGAATGGGACCCTGTAGCTGAAGGAGTTTCCATGGCCTTGCTACGTGCCAATGTTTGAGATTGAGTGCTTCGTTGGGGGGGGGGGAGTTATATTTAAAACCGCTATATACATTTATACCAACTTAGAGACATTTTATTTTTTCCTCTCGGGAAAAATGTGCCCTTGGATTCAGTTTCATTTAATCACCTTTTGTTCCAACTATTGGTGAAATTTCTTATGTCACCGATTGCTTGAGGTTTGCTTTAATTCCTTCCTTCAAGAGTGAGTCATGTAACGTATTCACTATTAAGACATATTTTTGAGAACTAACTGAGGAAATATGATGGAAGCAGATATAACAAAAAGATAAATTTTCCTTCCCTCCCTCCC